>PKML01043708.1:365362-390167 GCA_002933935.1 Eutrema yunnanense | reverse complement strand
TATATATAATTTTATTTTTAAAATGGTTACGGTTAAAATTTTACGGTTTAACCTTGCAGTTAACCAACGGTTTTGATACGGTTACGGTTAATTAACGGTTACGGTTAATAATTTTTTTAACCATAACTAATATATTTTTACGGTTAACGGTTACGGTTTTTAACCGTCTGATACGGTTACGGTCTGGTTACGGTTTGAAAACGGTACGGTTACGGTCCGAAATACGATTACGGTTCCATTTTGGTCATGCCTAGTTAATCCAAAAAAGAAAAAAGGTTATAAATGAAAAAAAAAAAAAAAAAAACTAAAAATATGTAATAAAATTAGGGCAAAGAAAGCCACGCGCTTCTCGATGATGGAGTGGAGTTGATAGGCTTACCATCGCCACACGAAATCCACACATTTTGCCTTCAATTTCTTGTTTTCTTTCTTTTGCATTTTTTTCCTCTCTTCTCTTTTCAGTGCTACAGCCCAAAAAATAATAAACCTTTAAGCCTATTATATATATAAATTTCTTAATTCTTCTTTGAGTTTCACATTTGAGTGGATTTTCTATTTCTGAACCATAATAAGTGGATGTTAAGTTCCTAATAATTTTCTTAATATTTGCTTTTTAGATAACTTTTCTTTGTTTGCTTATTTATTTATTAAGTAGAAAACAAATGTATTTGCAACATTATGTCAATGTTGTATTGGTCGAATTTTTACGAAATTAAACTTTCGTGATTAACATTTTGTTGGGAAATTTTTTTTTTTTTTGTCTATGAGAAGGATTGAGTTTGTGGGCCTTAAGTAGGCCTATTTAAGGCTCATTTATTTTGCCACTACGAAATACACACAGCACTTTTATTTACTGAACATAATTCGAACTGTACTTATATATTCTATGTAGAAATTAACCAAAACGTCACGGTGTCCGAGTTGTCCAAGGCGCCAGACTCAAGTTCTGGTCCTCGTGAGAGGGCGTGGGTTCAAATCCTACTTTTGACATTCTTATTTTATTTTCTCAGATATGGTTAGTTTTCAATTTTAGTATTGTTTTTTTTTCTAGAGTATGAAGTTCATTATAAAATATTTATTAATAAACAAAGCTCATTAATGGTTGTAGATCCTTATATAGCAGAGAGAATTGTCCGTTATTGAAGTGAATTGTAATTGTTTTTATAATTTGTTCGTAAATGTTATAAAAAAAACTCAAAGTGCTAAAATATATTCCAATTTTTTTTTGTTCTTTGTCAATAGATATGTTCCCACTTGTAACAAGTGAATTTGAACCTTTTTCCCTTTTTTGTTGTTCCATCTATTTAGTTTTCGGTTTTAACATCATGGAATGAAGTCGTTTTTTACTCCAAAAAAAAAATTGAAATCACATTAAAAAAATCACAATTCATAAGATTATTAAATGTGACGCCGGTCAAAGTAAGTTCTACGTTCAATAAAATGAAAACCATACCAAAATATGAATAAAATCCAACTCAAAAATGTATTTGCGTTTCTAACAAAACTCTACGTAATATCTGTGTGTGAAAAAAATAACTATCACAAACTTACAAGTAAAGAGATTAGATTTCGTAATTAAGTAGCTTTCTGCTTTTTAGGCATGTGATATCCACCAACAACACAAGCATGGTCACGCTCATAAGGCTCAAGTGTCACTTGCTCTGCTGGTTTCAAATCTTCCGCTTGCATCTTCTTCACTTCGTTGTGAAACACTGCTTCTGCTGCTATCGTTGAGTCGATACAACTCGCCTGAAAACAAAAATACACTTAATTATATAGTTAAACAAACAATGTACACTTATAGGATTTGTTTAGAGAATCAACGATTGAAATTGTGTTACTGACCTTTATAGATATCATAAAGTGCCCTCCAGTTTTCAGGAAATAAGATGCATTGAGAGCCATTATCCTAGCCTGCATAGTTTTAGGTAACACTTGGTCTCATATAGACATGAATCTTGAAGGAATAAAAAACTTGGAGTTTGCATATCCAAATCCAAGTATGAACATCATCTGCTGACTTTGAATGAAACTTTTCTATGCAATAATATACTATACAATGCAATATGGTGATATTAGTAAAGATTTGATTCTTTCATAGTAAGATATGAGGAAAGATCAAACCTGATCTGGTTGAGCAACATCAGAGAATATGACATCAACCATGGTCACAAGCATTCTGTATTTAGCAGGGTGTCTAGCATCTTCAATGATTGGTATAACATTAGTCCTCTTTTTCGCCATGTTCACCAAATCTCTTCCACTTCTATGAGAAAACTCAACGGCATAACAAAAACTTCTTCTCTGGATCGTGGAGAGCATGCATTCTTCGATATTAAAATCTGGTCGAGAAGGAGAGCATACTATTCCGATGAGCCTAAACATACGCTGGTCTTTCTTTAAATTCTGTTTTTCATACTCTCTTCTTGAGTGAGATTAATTAGAGAGACTGCAAGTGTTGAGAATGGTGAAATTGGAGACTAGGTAATTTGACGAAATACGCTTAACAATGTTTAAACAAAATGTGTTACATATATGATATATATCGGTGCTTCTTTATCAAAAGATGAAATATCCAAACAGAAGAAGCCAAACCAAAGAAAGAACACACCACGGTTTGGCCAACACTACCACACTGGTCCACATAATTCTACCAAGTATCTTTCTATGTAGCTGCAGCCTTTTGTTTCTTTGGCATGCGGTAAGCACCAACAACACAGGCATGGTCACGCTCGAATGGCTCAAGGGTCACCTGTTCTGCTGGTTTAAACTGCTCTTGCTGCAGCTTCTTCACCTCGCTCTGGAAGACTGCTTCTGCTGGAACCGTAGAGTCGATACAGTTGGCCTGAAGAGAGAAGAACAGGTTTGTTTTAGTGTCGGAGATTTACCCAAACCAAGTGAACATTAGATGAAGGATTTGAAGTACTGACCTTGATTGAGATAACAAAGTTTCCTCCCGTTTTGAGGAAAAATGAGGCGTTCAGTGCTAAGATTCTTGCCTTCAAGAGTTAGGCAAATGGATCTCAATCAAAAATACACAAGCAGTGAAAACGATAAAAAACCAAGACAAGTAGATTCTTGCAGATTTCTTGGGGTAAACCTGCAAGCTCTATAATGCTCTTACTACAATGAATCTCTAGCTTCAATCACAAAATTTCAAAATCACCTCAAAGGCAGTATCAAAAACTTCACAATCGAATTTATAGAAAAACTATGTACCAGAGAAATAAAGAGCTTGTAGCAGAAAAATCATGGATTTTGTAGGGAGTGTAAAAACCGAAAATGCGAAAAACATGTATAAAATGGAGAGATAAACAAGACTATGGGAATAAAACCGATTTGCAAAAAAGCTCAGAGCATCCAAAATTTGGGTAACCGAACACAAACGGAATAAAAGGTAAAAATATTTAAAGTAGCATCAGAAACTTGGAGTTTGCAACACTTATAATGTTCTGAAGGGGAATCCAAGTAAACTCATCATCTGCCGATTTCAATGAACTGTTTTTCATAAAAGCAAAAGATGAAATGCGATATAAATCAACATTTGCGGATAATAAACTGTATAAAGGGGTCTTGAAACTTTCATAGTAAGAAATAAGGTAGAACCAAACCTGATCTGGTTGGGCAACATCAGAGAATATGACATCAACCATGCCAACAAGCATTCTGTACTTAGCAGGGTGTCTAGCATCTTCAATAATTGGTATAACATTAGTTCTCTTCTTCGCCATGTTCACCAAATCTCTACCACTCCTATGAGAAAACTCAACGGCATAAACACATCCCTCCTGCCAATCAGAAAAGCAATAGAGCAAAGATAAGTCATAAAAGAACATGAAAGGAGAAAACATCAGTGATTAGTAATAAGCTTCACTTACAGGCCCAACAAGATCAGACACATGAGAGACAGTGGTTCCAGAAGCAGCACCCAGGTAAAGAACTTTAGCACCAGGTTTCTACATAGTTTGCCAAAAAAATATCAACTCAAGAACAAAACTTTCAATGACAAAACACCGAACTCAATGTGTTAATGACAGGACTTACGATCCAAATGTTATCAACACCACCGAGTATAGCAGCAGCTAACTTAGAGCGGAAAGGGTTCCAAACCCTGTATTCAACTTTAGTACCATCTTCGTTCTGCAAGTTCAAGCAGCTAAAACTATAAGCACAAAAACCATTATAACTCTTCATGGGTTATCTAAGAACAGTAACGACAATCAATCAACACATATATTAGATCCAAGTGAAAACATCAATCCTCAAAATCGAAATACCTGAACAGAGATCCTCTTTTCATTGTAAACAGCTTCACCAGGAACTAAGTTCTTAGTAACAAGAGCATCCTCTTTACCCTTGGCAATGAACACTCCTGCGTGTCTGTGAGGCTCCACAATCACTTTGCTTCCTCCCTTCATTCCTCCACGACCTCCTCCTCTTCCACCGCCGGGTCCGCCACGTCCACCACGACCTCTGTCACCGCGTCCTCCGCCACGTCCACCGCCTCTCATGGCACTTCCTCCACGTCCACCCCTAAACCCTCCATCTCTTCCACCTCCTCCACCTCGTCCACCCCTAAACCCTCCATCTCTTCCACCTCTGAATCCACCGCCACCACCACGTCCTGCTAATAACCATATCCGTAAATCCACAAAATTAAGCCAATCGGAAGAAGACAGTGTAAATTAAAGTCTCCATTTTTCAGTTTCTAAATTGGGTTGAAGCAGTGAAGACGTAAAAGAGTCAAGAATACAACCCTAAAAATCAATCAAAACTACAGAAATGGCAACGAAGTGAATTCAGATTTGACACAATCCTAATTTGAGTCGAACAGGGTTAATCTGGAGGCAGACAGAATAAGAAAAATGTAGACTTTAGGGTTCTTACCTGTAAGAGGAGGTCTCATATTTGTTGATAGACCGTAAGCGATGAGAAAGACGAGAGCAAACAGGAAAAGCGATTTGCGGTAGTGGCGATTGATGCAGCCTCTGTGACTGCTTTTATACAAAAATATTTTAGGGTTTTTAGGGTTTATTGTCTGATGTTTTTCTTATATTTATGAATAAGCCCTTCTATTATCTATACCTTCAACAATTTTGTATTATAACTTGATTCGTCCCATTTTAATTACATTGGCATATAATTCGGCTGGGATTTACTTTGCAATTTTTTTCCCTCTGGGTTTGTGACTTCATTACTCGGCTGATAAAATTCGGAAATAGAACATTGGATACAATGTTTCATAACGTGCTAGCAATAGACCCTTGCCAACAATACATGGTCATGAACCTAAGTCCAATTTTTTTTTTTACCAAGTAGGGTGGCTCAAGTAGGATTTATCGATAATTCTAGAGTGGAATTCGATTCGAGTAAGTTCATAAAAGTCATAACCTTGAGTAGGCCAATGTTCAATTCGGATTTCGGTTCGGTTTCAGTTTGGTTTTGTTGGTTTTTTGGTTAGTTAAAATAGTTACAATATTGAAACCATATCTAATTTGGTTTGGTTCGGTTTGGATACTTTCGGTTTTTGGTTTATTTGGTTTTTAACCGAAAACCATAACTATGTTTGGTTTGATATAAAATTATGTGAGTTTCAATTTCAATATTTGAAAATCGGATTCAAAATCGGATTCACTAGAACATAAAATATAGTAGTATTAGTATCTATATTATTAAAACAGAAACACTTTTAGAATCTGTTTCTAAACACCTTTTATTTTTAAAAATAAATTAAACATATATTATATATTTTGCCAAACATTTATTAAAATATTTTTATGTCCAAACAGATATTAGTATAGATATTTCTATAATTTATTTCGATTACCTAAACATGTTGCCAAACAAGTTTTTTTAAAAAAATAATCTACATAACATGTTTATTGTTAGATAACATTATAGTTAATTATAATATCTATAAATAACATTTAATATCTATTTGATTGATTAAACTTTTTAAAATATAATAACATTAATCAATGCTCTGTTAGAATTGATGTTTGTTTAGTGCATAAAATGATCAACATCAAGATGGAGCATTTTAAAATTATGAAAAAAATTTTGAAATCATCTGGCTAAACCGAATTGGAGCATTTGGATAGAGCTGGTTCAGTCAAAAATAACAAATGATGAAAATACCTCTAACTAAAAAAAAAATCAATAAAAAACCTAGATCTAATCGACTATTCTCTTCTTCGACACTCTCTTCTCCGACTCAACGAAGTTTTTTTTGCCAGATTGATGTTGACTCATCAGTCTTGATGATGACGTTTCTTATACATGAAGAAAGTATTGGTTTGAAGAAAGTATTTGTTGTTATCCATGAAGAATTGAAGGTGGGTTACAAAGCTCCCCATAAAAACAACAGTTTTGGTTTTCATCTTCGTCTGCATTTTTGCTTTAGCTGTTCTGTTATAACAATGAATGTTGTTACAAGCAATAAATAATTCCAGTGGATATTGAAATGAGTGAGGAGTTGATAATTTCGTCTTTGCAACTTTCATTTTTTTCTTATTGGATATGTCTTTGCAAATACTAGAGTTTTGTCTCTGTTTTCAGATAATATGCATTCTTAACAATAATCCAGTGATTTTGCATATTGGGAGATTCACAGCAAGAGGATAGTGATTTTGCAAATTTAACGAACCGGAAATATACAAATCTTGGTAATATACAGCTTATATTACATGCTTTACATATAGCTATACTACTATATTTTAATCAACCAGTTTTTTTTTGGGTTTGATTGGTTTATTAGCGAACCATATCCTAATCCCACGGTTTCTATAAAATGATATCCATACGGGTTTATATGGTATAACCGAAACCAAACCATATTGCTCTAG
Organism: Eutrema yunnanense; assembly: GCA_002933935.1. NCBI lineage: Eukaryota > Viridiplantae > Streptophyta > Magnoliopsida > Brassicales > Brassicaceae > Eutrema > Eutrema yunnanense. The sequence goes on along the minus strand of PKML01043708.1, from coordinate 383,322 downwards.
TTTGATTCGGTTAGGTTTTGCCAGATTGAACACCCCTAGTAGGCTTGTTAAAATCTTTTGGATGAAAATTTTAATAATTGACAAAATTAAGTTAGCAAAAAGGGGGGTGGATTAGAAAACTAAAAACAAAAAACAAAAAATCAGATCGGATCGAGTGAAATGCTTAAACTGAAAGTTGTTTGTAAACCAATTGGTTTTATCATTTTCAAAACAACAAAAAAGGCGAAACCAAACGAAAAACTGATTATAGTGTAGCCTGAACAATCTGAACCGAAATAAAACGATTTTTTTTTACATAAAGCAAAATAAAATGGGACAAAATTACATAAAGCAGTACGTACAAAATGGAGAGTAACAATACAAAAGTGTGAGAAATAAGAAGAAAGGATAAGAAGTTAAAAACTTTGAAATATCAAATATATAATTGCTCAGATTTTATTTGATATTTGATGATCTTTTTTAAAAAGGAATGTAAATTTGAAGTTCTATAAATATGGGTTGAAAAACACATTACTTTAAATCGTTACACTGAAAGTAGTTTAGTAATTTAAATACCAAATCGACCAGTTTTGTTTATTATATGGTTTTCGCTTACCATTTTCTCTTACATTTTTACAATACTCTAAAACCGCATATCAATTTCTCGTTTGCCGGCCGCTAAATAGGACCTTAGAATTGCCTTTTATAAATGTACTAATCCCCACACACCACACATTAGAGAGAGAGAGAGAGAGAGCAAATCAAAACACAAAACCCTTAAAAATAGGAGGACGATCGTTTACTCGTCATATCTTTTGCTATTTCTCTGCATTAAAAAATGAGGGAGGATAGAGAAAGAGGAGAGGATGTATTGTCATGGCCATTGGTTGGAGACACAGGGAAGAAAAGTAGTGTGAAGGAAGAAGTGAAGAAGCAGCTATGGCTGTCGGGCCCACTCATCGGCGTGAGTCTTCTTCAGTTTTGTCTTCAAGTCATCTCCGTCATGTTTGTCGGCCATCTTGGCTCTCTTCCTCTCTCCGCCGCCTCCATCGCCACCTCTTTCGCCTCCGTCACCGGTTTCAGCTTCCTCGTCAGTTTTCTTTACTTACCCTCTCCTACTATACATACATAGTAACATACATGTATCTTAACTTAGAAAATTATAAATACATAGGAAATTTTGAATCTTGATTTGGTAATGAGTGATATTAATTTCCTTATTAATTTCATATACATGCACCATTGGATTTTTTTTCTATATAACTTTAAACCTTTAATATATCTTTAAAAGGAGAAATAATAATGATATATCATTCATAATTTCTAAAAATTAACTATATATTTATTCACATATAATGGACTTATTAGGCCACCTGGTTTGAATATCCAACTTGCGTAAGCATCTTCTCTGCCACTTTTTTTTTTGTTTTTGTCATCTATGGATTTCATTAATAATTGCCAATTACATCATCTCTACAAAGAGAGCTCACAAACTGCATCTAATGAGTCAGCATTTACAAAAAAAAGAATTACAAGTTGCACCTAAATGAACCAAAGCCTAACTTAAGCCACATAAGGATAGCATTACAAAAAGTATCAATGCTTAACCTCCCAAAAATTTCAAACCAAATCTAAAACCGACCTCTTTGCGGCAATCATCAAGCATTAAAAACAGAGGGAATTGATCTCTCCCATAACCATAGAGGTGATCCTATGGCAACATAAGATTGTAATTCGTCACACTTTGAGCAATGAGAGAAGCCCCTCTATTTGAAGCTCTCATTTGTACTTCTACTTTTCAATCTTTAATCTCTGCTAAGCCAAACAAAATTTCAGAAGCTTGATATAAGAATGAGGGCCAAACCTGAGATTTTAGCACCGCTCCAACCAATTCCACAACTTTTTATCCCGAAAATAACATGATTTACCTTATGGCTAGCCATACTTTCAATAGCCCATAAGAACACCTTTAGCTTTGCTTCTTCATAAGACTTATCATTAGAAAAGGCCCTATGACTGTGAAAATGGACAATTCCAGCATCATCTCTTAAAACCCAAGCTCCTACACTAACCATTTTTCTCTTTGAACCAAGACACTCCAATGTTACATTTTAACCATGGAGAAGGAGGCAATTTCCATTTAACCACCTTTTTTGAACTCTCAGATTGTCTATTCTCTTCAAACTCTTTATCAATCTCTTGAGCCATAACCCAAAAAGTAGATTCTCGTAAGATCTTTTCCATCATCTCTGACGCCAAATTCAAATTTCAATCAAAGAAAAGCTTATTTATGTTTTTCATAAGAACTAGAGAACCCAAGGGAAAAGCTTTCGAATCTCTTTAGGGATAGCCAATTTCTTCTCCATTGATATCAAATATTGGAGATTTGTATTAACTGAGACTTCACTAAAACCCTCTTTTGGACATGGAACATTAGAGAGAGCCCAAATCTGTCTAGCAAAAGAACAAGTGAACATCACATGGTTGATAGATTCACCTTCTAATCCACATGATTGACATCTTGAATCAATTTTCATTATTCTACTCTCAAGCAGATCCACCATAAGCAGAGCTCCACTCACTACTCTCCAAAGAAAGGATTAGATTTTGGGAGAAGTTTGGAGTGTCCACACATGTTTCTTGAAGTCGTTTAGTGATGGTTTAACCTCATCCTCCTTGATCAAACCAAGCCTTATTTTCACGAGATGCAAGCCAATATCATGATTTAACAGAATAGTCTCCATTTTTTTCGTGCAGCCAGACCCAATAATCTTCATGAAAGATTACCATATTGTTAGCATACATTAACAAGACATCTCCGGGATAAAACAAGTCATCATGTTTGAAGATAAATTGAAACCTTTCTCTCGACAGAGCAACTCCTCTGACTGGTGACATAAGCTTAAAGTCAAATTGAGGAGATAATGATCAAACGTATATTTAGGAGATATCTAAATATACTTACATATTTAGGAGTTAGCTAAATATGTAATATTGCCTTTTATGAGAATAGGTTAATTGAGTATCCTCCCTATATATAAGGAGTTGCAAGGTTGTTGCAAAAATGTGTGAGTTTAGGGGTTGAGTTAGAGAGCTTAAGTTTTGAGCAAGTTTCTTGAGCTATTAATAAAGAGAGTCATTCTTTGTTATTTCTCTAAACCTTAAAACGCTTTTTTATAACAATAATTGGTATCAGAGTGTTTGTAAGATCATAAGATAAACCCTTCTTCGCGAGTAATACGAAGAAGAAGGTTGTGTTGTGAAGAGACACTAACCGATAACAAAACATGGGTGACGAGAAGGCCTTAGCCGTGGGATCAAGTGGAACGATGAAAGAAGAGTAAGATCTTCCTCCATCAAGTGCCCAATGCTAACCTCAACCAATTATACGGTATGGACAATAAGGATGAAGATTTTGCTTAAAGTACATAAGGCATGGGAGGTTATTGACAAGGGAACAGCTGATGATGAGAAAAATAATATGGCCATAGCCTTATTATTCCAATCAATCCCGAGGCGCTCATATTGCAATTTGCAAGTTGGAGATTTGGATACTGCAAAGAAGGTATGGGAAGCCATTAAAACTAGGCACGTTGGAGCAGATAGAGTCAGAGAAGCTAGATTGCAGACACTTATGGCAGAATTTGATAGACTTAAGATGAAGGATGCCGATAAAATCGATGACTTTGTCGGGAAACTTACTGAAATCTCGTCAAAATCGGCAGCGTTAGGAGAAAATATTGAAGAATCAAAACTTGTCAATAAATTTCTTAAGAGTTTTCCTTGAACGAAATACATATACATCGTCGCATCTCTTGAGCAGGTTTTATATCTCAAAACAACTAGTTTTGAGGACATCGTGGGACGCCTTAAAGCTTACGAAGAGCGAGTCGCCGAAGAAGAAGGGACTAACGAAGAACAGAGCAAGCTCTTGTATGCGAATATGAATGCTCAATCTGGTTTGTCTAATCAAAATTTCAATGGAAATTATAGAGGTAGAGGTCGTGGAGGACGCTTCTACAATAGAGGAAGAGGTCGTGAGCGCTATATGAAAGATCTGTCAAAAATTGAGTGTTTTCGTTGTGACAAGACGGGACACTTTGCTTCACAATGCCCTGATCGCTTACTCAAGTTACAGGAAGCACAAGAACATGACAACAATGACACTCAAGAAGCAGATGAGCTTATGATGCATGAGGTTGTATATTTGAATGAAGAAAAGGTTGTGCCTAAACAATACGAGACAAACACATGTGAAGAGAATATTTGGTATCTCGATAATGGGGCGAGCAACCACATGACTGGAGATCGACGATACTTCTCCAAAATCGATAACTCCATCACCGGGAAAGTGAGATTCGGAGATGACTCTCGTATAGACATAAAAGGGAAAGAAAAAAATCGAGTTTATTGATAGAAACGGTGAAGCTAGAACATTGTCTGACGTCTACTTCATCCCTGACTTAAAGAGTAATATCATAAGTCTCGGGCAGGCTACAGAAGAAGGCTGTGATGTAAGGATGAGAGGAGAAGTACTTACCATGCATGATTATAAAGGGAAACTACTTGCCAAAGCAGTTCGATCAAGGAACAGATTGTACAAGGTTCGTATGGGAATAAGAGATGACTTGTGCCTACATTCAGCGACAAGTGAATCCAATACATGGCATGCGAGACTAGGACACATCAATTTCGATACAATGAAATCTATGGTGCAAAGAGAACTCATCACAGGCATTCCACAGATAGAGATCGAGAAGAAGATTTGTGGCTCGTGTTTACTTGGAAAGCAGACTCGACAAGTATTTTCTCACGCTACGTTATACCGAGCGACCCATATATTAGAGCTTATACACGGAGAACTCTGTGGCCCCATTACACCACACACGATGGCTGGGAATAAATATGTATTTGTTCTAATCGACGATCACTCTAGATATATGTGGACGATATTACTAAAGAAGAAAAGCGATGCGTTTGACAAGTTCAATAAATTCAAGAAGTTGGTAGAACAAGATTCAGGGGCAAGTATAAAAACCCTCAGAACAGATAGAGGAGGAGAGTTTGTATCTCAGGAGTTCAACTCATTATGTGATAGTTCATGTATAAAACGCCATCTCACCGCTCCATATACTCCCCAACAAAATGGTGTTGTTGAGAGAAGGAATATGACGATGATGGAGATGACGAGGAGTATTCTGAAGCACATGTCCGTTCCAAATTATCTATGGGGAGAAGCTGTGAGACATTCAACATACCTGTTAAATCGAATAGCTACAAGGTCGCTTAAAGAAAAGACTCCATACGAAGTTTTCCAGAAGAAGAAACCAAATATCAACCACTTACGTATATTTGGATGCATCAGATACGCGAAGGTAAACTTATCACACCTGAAGAAATTGGATGACAAGTCTCGTATTCTAGTGCACCTCGGCACATAACCGGGATCTAAGGCATATCGAATGTTCGATCCACAAGCCCGGAAGGTAATAGTGAGTAGAGACGTTGTGTTTGATGAAACTAAAGGATGGAGTTGGAATCGAAATATTTCCAAGGAAGGTAAAGCTGGAAGCTTCAAGATAAACCATGGAGAATTTGGGAATCGAGGTATTTATGAAACAGAGCGAACTCGTACCAAAACAGAGCAAGCAATCGTACCTGTTGATGGAGGTCAAAGATTTCCAGAAAATCCCGAACATGACGACGATGAGAATACAGAGTCTCACGATGCAGAGGAAGAAAGTGAAGAAGCTGAATTGTCGGAAGAGGATCAGCCGGTGCTTCGAAGATCAGAAAGAATAAGCTTGAAACCTAAATATCTCAACGATTATGTACTGTTTGCTAAGGAAGAAGGAAAAATAACTATTATTGTGTCTAAACAATGAGCCACAAGATGTTTATGAAGCTATTGAGTCAAAGAAATGGATGCTTGCCTGTGAAGATGAAATCCATTCTATCACTAAAAATCATACTTGGAATCTCACAGACCTTCCTCATGGGGCAAAACCAATTGGCTTAAAGTGGGTATTCAAGCTCAAAAGAAATTCCGATGGAAGCATCAACAAGCACAAGGCTAGATTAGTTGCGAAGGGTTATGTACAACGACACGAGATTGATTTTGATGAAGTGTTTGCTCCAGTAGCTCGAATTGAGACAATCCATCTTCTCATTAACCTCGCTGCTTCTAATGGTTGGGAAATTCACCATCTCGACGTAAAGACATCATTTCTTCACGGTGAGTTAAAAGAAACTGTCTATGTCACACAACCAGAAGGATTTGTTGTGAAAGGAAGTGAGGACAAGGTCTATAAGCTTAACAAAGCTTTATATGGTCTAAGGTAAGCGCCGAGAGCATGTAATGAAAAGCTAAATTACATTCTCAAGGAGTTCCAGTTTAAGAAGTGCTCAAAGGAACCGTCGGTTTACCGCAAGCTCGTAAGTCAGGATCTTCTTCTTGTTGCAGTATACGTTGATGACTTGTTTGTTACAGGGACAAATATAAGAGTCACTAAAGAATTTAAGAAGGAGATGGCATCTAAGTTTGAAATGAGTGACCTTGGAAGGTTAACGTATTACCTTGGGATCGAGGTATATCAACACGAAGGAAGAATAACCTTAAATCAGAATCGTTATGCAACAAAGATTTTGGAGGAAGCAGGGATGAGAGATTGTAATCTCGCTCACACGCCAATGGAGGCTGGTTTGAAATTGTCGAAGGCTGAAGAAGAAAAGGAAATCAATGCGACGAAATACATGAAGAATATTGGATGCCTCATATATCTACTTCATACGAGACCAAATTTATCTTATTGTGTGGGTGTATTGAGTAGATATATGCAGAGTCCGAGGGAGTCTCATGGAGCTGCATTGAAGCAGTGTTTGAGATATCTAAAAGGTACTACTACCCTTGGTTTAACTTTCGAGAGATCAAACACACAGACAATGAGATTAGTTGGCTACAGTGATAGTAGTCATAACGTGGATCCTGGTGATGGAAAGAGCACAACGGGTCATGTGTTTTATCTTAGTGGAAGTCCAATCTCTTGGTGTTCGCAGAAACAAGAGACAGTGACATTATCTTCTTGTGAGGTAGAGTTTATGGCAGGAACTGAAGCAGCAAGACAAGCTATTTGGTTAAAGGATTTGCTTGGCGAGATCATAGGTTCACCTTGTGAGAAGGTTCTTATTCGAATAGACAACCATTCTGCCATTGCTCTCACAAAGAATCCAGTTTTCCATGGGCGTAGTAAACATATACACACACGATATCATTTCATTCGAGAGTGTGTGGAGAATGAGCAAGTGGAAGTTCAACATGTTCCGGGAAACGAGCAGAAGGCAAATATTCTAACTAAAACACTTGGAAGGATTAAGTTCAAAGAAATGAGAGAACTCATTGGTGTACGAGATGTGTCGGAAGTTGACTTCAAGCTTAAGGGGGAGAATGTTGACATAAGCTTAAAGTCAAATTGAGGAGATAATGATCAAAAGTATATTTAGGAGATATCTAAATATACTTACATATTTAGGAGTTAGTTAAATATGTAATATTGTCTTTTATGAGAATAGGTTAATTGAGTATCTTCCCTATATATAAGGAGTGGAGTTGCAAGGTTGTTGCAAAAATGTGTGAGTTTAAGCTTAAGTTTTGAGCAAGTTTCTTGAACTATTAATAAAGAGAGTCATTTTTCGTTATTTCTCTAAACCTTAAAACGCATTTTTATAACAATGGTGACTCTATCGTAGATTTGCCACTTTCGTGGCATGTTTAAGACCATATCAGACATCTTCTGACAATATGGATTGAGCATCCTTCCAATACCATTCCTCTCGTTCCTTTCACTCTCGAACAATATTCATGTAAATCAAGAAGATTAAAAGGGATGTCTTCCTCTTGTAACGACATTGCCATTAACACTTTGTTAATGCTCGACCAACGTAACTCTCCTCGGATCAAACAAGCTTTTTACTTCATAAATCCCTTTTCGTGAATAGTGATTTTGAAGAACAACCCTAAAAATCTATGAAAATTGATGCTGAAAATATCAATAACAGTGACACTTTTCTTTAGAACCACACAAAAAACTCAGAAACTCATCCCAAAGCCCTATCCTCTTAAGAAGTCGAACACTCTTTTAGAGAAGAGAGTACTAGGGCCCAAAAAAGGGAATCAGGTGATCGTTTACAGGCATAACTTCTCTGCCACTCACTCCTACAAAATTTTTTAAAAATAAAAAATAAAAAAAATAAATAAACATTTTGTCATTTTACGGACAAAAGTGAAAACGCCAAAATAGCAACAACAAAGACTTTTTTTTTTTTTTTTTTTNNTTTTTTTTTTTTTTTTATGTTTCTTTTCTTGTATGAATGAATGCTTAAGTGAATCTGTTGTTTCTTTTTCTACGTTAGCTTGAAATCCAGGTGTCGAACATTGAAACAGTGAATGATGTCAACAGATCAAAATTCTATTAGTTTAATTTACCAATTGCGTTGACCGTTTACTTGTGAAGCAAGAAAAGTACACTGAGTTCAATTTTACCTCCATTTCCTCATGAACAGATGGGAACAGCAAGTGCGTTAGATACACTTTGTGGCCAATCATACGGAGCAAAGATGTACGGAATGTTAGGGATACAAATGCAAAGAGCAATGTTTGTTCTTACACTACTCTCTGTTCCTCTCTCCATCATCTGGTTTAACACAGAGCATTTCCTCGTCTTCTTCGGACAAGACAAATCCATTGCTTCACTCGCAGGCTCCTACGCAAGATTCATGATCCCATGCATCTTCGCTTATGGTCTCCTTCAATGCTTCAACAGGTTTTTGCAAGCCCAAAACAATGTGTTTCCTGTGGTTTTCTGCTCTGGAATCACCACTTCTCTTCATATGGTCCTCTGTTGGGTCTTGGTTTTAAAATCTGGTTTAGGGTTTAAAGGAGCTGCTGTGGCTAACTCTATCTCGTATTGGATTAATGTCGTTCTCATGTTCTCTTACGTCAAGTTGTCGCCTTCTTGCTCACTGACTTGGACTGGTTTCTCTAAGGAGGCTCTGCGAGATATCCTCCCTTTTATGAGGCTAGCTATTCCTTCTGCACTTATGGTCTGGTAAGTAAAAAGAAAAAAACGAGACAGGCAAATTAATGAAAAATTACCAAAATGATGCAGATTATTCTTCAGAAAACTAAGATTCATATTTGAATTAATTACTCATTTCCATGGCTCTCGGAGCAATCTATCTTAAATCTTGATTCTTTGTAATGTTGTTTGGAGAACAGCTTAGAGATGTGGTCCTTTGAACTTCTGGTTCTCTTATCAGGACTTCTTCCGAACCCGGTTCTAGAAACTTCAGTTCTCTCAATCTGGTAAGAGCTATACATATGAATAATTGTCATTATCTTCATAATTCAAGAGTATTTAATCAGTTCTTTGCAGCCTTAATACAGCAGGAATAGTCTGGATGATCCCATTTGGTCTAAGTGGCGCGGCAAGGTAAAACAAAAATTAACTGAATCATGTAACCTTATACCAAAACTCATTATACAAACCATTAAGTATCCTGTTAAAATCCGTGCAGCACGAGGGTATCAAACGAGTTAGGAGCGGGAAATCCACAAGTGGCTAAGCTTGCGGTGCGTGTGGTCATGAGCATTGCAATCTCTGAAAGTATAGTGGTCGGATCTGTTTTGATATTGATAAGGAATATATGGGGATTGGCTTATAGTAGTGAACCGGAAGTAGTCACCTACGTAGCCTCGATGATGCCGATTCTCGCCTTAGGAAATTTTCTAGACAGTCTTCAATGCGTTCTCTCAGGTTCCTTTTCTTTCGTTGCTTGCAAGTAAAGGCAAGAAGACTATCTTTATCATCACGAACTTGGTTAAAGACCGGTTATCTTTGGTTATGTTTGATAATTTTTCCGGTTAATAGGAGTTGCTAGAGGATGTGGATGGCAGAAGATAGGAGCATTCGTGAATCTTGGATCATATTATCTTGTCGGAGTTCCTACAGGCTTGTTACTTGGTTTTCACTTTCACGTTGGTGGTCGGGTAAATTAAATTAAAATTTCAGATTATTTTTCAAATTAATTGATTAAGTCCAATGTACTTAAACATATAAGAAAATGTTCATTTGAAGGGGCTTTGGCTTGGAATCATATGTGCACTCGTTGTTCAAGTTATATGTCTTTCCCTCGTCACCATCTTTACAAATTGGGATGAAGAGGTAAAAAAAAAAAAGCGTTGTTGTAAAAATTCTTTTTTCCGTTTTTTAATTTGTTTCGTCTGTTGATAATTTTTTTGTTTGTTTGTTTCGTCTATATGTTTTGATTTGATATAATTTTGTGTATTTTTAATGGACAGGCCAAGAAAGCTACAAAAAGAGTTGAGTCTTCTTCAGGTTTGAAGGATTCTGCCATCGAGAACGGATTAGTTGTTGTATTTTGAGAAACTTTATAATTTGGGGATCATTAATGATACATTTTTGTTTATCAAAAAAATATTTAATGATACATTTTGATTAATTAATTAAATAAAAGAAAGAAGAAAGTATTTTTTTTCCTACGAACACAAGTCAACGTTGGTCACCTCTCCATTCGGAATTAGAAGCTTTGATTTAGGAGATCGAGTGCGTTTTTTTTTATTTTTATTATACAAATCTCAGATTTTAATTAAAACCACTAAAAACTATACAAGTAGAATTTAATCATTTTTATTTTCTTTGCCTCGTAAGAATTTTAGAAAAATATTTTTATAATTCCGTACAATAAACAAAAATAAAAAAAGACCAATAGCTTATCAGCCTCTCAATAACTTGAGATAAGTTTTTAACTAAGAAATCAAAGAATCAGCCACACTTTCACATTTCCGATGGCTCAAAGCATTCTAATATAATGCTGAGGTAGGATTTATATTCATGCTCATTGCCACCTATTACAAACATTTAAGCTTTCTTACGTTTGTGAGAGTAGGTTGTAAATTTGCCCTGATGAGTTTGGTAATGCTGATATTTTTTGTTGTTGATAAAATGTGAATATGATTACAAAAAACGAAACGTTTTTCGTTATATAAGATTGGTGTAGCTATTGGTTTCATGAGACTCAAAAATATAAAAGCCTAGATGAAACGGTTGTTAAACTGATATTGAGTGTGTCTCCAACATTTATGTTTGTTTAGAAACAACTCCATCATTTTTGTTTACGAAACACCAACATGCATTTAATAAAGTGTATTACCTAATCAGGGACGGCTCAAAAATGGGAAAAAAAATTTTGGGCCCTGTTCAAAATTTTTTTTGGTTCTACAAAAAAAAAAAATGGCCCTAAAAAAAAAAAATTGGTTCTAAAAACTCAAAAAAAAAACTGGGCCCTGTTCAAATGCACTCCTTGCACTCCCTCAGAACCGCCACTGTACCTAATCCAACCCAACCTTTAAACCCTCAAATTTGAGGTTTATTGTTCTCTAATCCAATCATCAAACCCTTAAATTTTGAGGTTTTGAATAGTAAAACTTCAAATTTGAGGGTTTAAAGATTGGGTTGAAGATGCCATAAATCTTATGGTGTAAAATCATTAATTAACTATTTGGTCAATTACTAGACTAAAGAGGATTTCCACAAGGATCATTATTCATTTTAATGATACATTTTGTTTAATTAAATAAAATAAAGAAGAGAGTATTTTCCTACAAACACAAGTCAATGTTTGTCACCTATCCATTGGGAATTAGAAGCTTTGATTTAGGAGATAGAGTGCGTTTTTTTTTTTTACAATATATATGCTGACATATTAAAACTTAGCCTGATCATAAAAGGGGACAATTATCTTAATTCTTGAAAAAACACNTTTTTTACCATTTCAAAAATCTATTTTAAGTTTAGCGATTGTGCAGAACAATCACAATCTTTGTTTGTACATTAGCAGACACTGATTACATGAAACCTGAGAGGTCTCACGAGCAGTGTTTTGAACCTCCACTTAGAAACTAGCTACCTTGTGTCCAGTATGTAGTAGATGTTACGTATCTACTTAGAAACTAGCATTGTAACATGTAGTATCTTAATGTTACGTGTAGTTATTTCTTGTCTCTTTTTCTACACATTAATTGATATGTGTTTTTTTTTTTAATTCTACGTAGTAGTTTCATATTGAAAAAAAAAACACTTGTAAATCTAAATCCAACCAAATAACAAGGTTTCACTCGATATTTGCTCCTTTGTATTTTACTCTTAAAAACACTTGTAAATCCATTCAAATCCAAATTAAAATCAAATCCTTATGAAAATCCTTACTATTGAATAACACTTGATTTGAATATGGATTTCAAAATTATAGAACCAATAACACTTGATTTGAATATGGATTTCAAAATTATAAAACCAATAACACTTGATTTGAATATGGATTTCAAAATTATAGAACCAATAACACTTGATTTGGTTTGAATTTCCAAATCCATTAAAATGCAAGAACCAATAAACCCCCCTACAGTCACTTAAGCAAAAAAAAAGGAAATTAAAAAACAAAAAACAAAAAAAGACCGTTAACACTGTAGAGAAAGAAAAAAAGGAAATAAAAATCTGATTGGGAGCTACCAATGACAGCCATATCACCACCAATCAACACCTATATATATATAAATTGCTTGTGCACACTCTTTTCTCTTTGTCGCCTCCAATTCAATCTTTCTAATCTCTGTAAGAAAAAGAACCTGAAACCCTTCTGTGTTTGGTTGCAGACAAAAAGAATGATGATGAGAGGAACAAAGAGGAAGATCGAGATTGAGAAACGCGAGACTAAACAACAACGATCCGTGGCTTGTTCTAAACGCCGGAAAACAGTTTTCTCGAAAGCCGCCGATCTCTGCCGTCTCTCTGGAGCCAACATTGCTGTCTTCGTAACCTCTCCGGTCGAGGATTCAGATGTTGTTTACTCCTTCTCTGGTTACTCCTCTGCCTCCGAGATAGCCGATTGCTACCTCAACGGCAAGCTTCCTCCCAAGCTAGGGTTTTGGTGGCAAGATCCTGATCTTTACCGTTGTTGCGACGATCTCTCCGAGATAAATATCATCGAGGACCGTCTTGAGAGTATGAAGAAAGATTTGATGGCTTGTCTTGAGAAGAAACAGAAACCACAACTTGTCTCTTGTTTCGATCAAAACCCTAACATTACTTCATCTCTCGACGAGTCTTCTTCTTCTTCTTCTTCGTCTTCGCAAATTGTTTCTAATTTCCACCAAATCCCTAGCACTTCTTCTGATTTCGTTCACAGCGACATCACTAATTCAAGATTTGCTTCTTTTGGTCAGGACCCTAATTACTCATCTTCTCTCGACGAGCTGATCTGTGGCGGATCTTCATCACAAATTGATCAAAACCCTAGCTTTTGGGAAAATCTCTTTGACGACCATGATCAGTTTGGTCTCAACAACGACTTATGGGAAACAGAGGTCGAGAAGAACAACTCAATGAGTCTAACGCAAGAAACACAAACAGAACCTGTGGTCAATGTCGGTGTTTATGATGATGAGAGCAGCTTTTGGGAAAATCTCTTTAACGACAATGAGTTTGGTCTTAACAACAACGCTCTGGCGAACACGACCAACCGAGAAGACGATTGCATGATCGACGTTAGTGAATTTCTCAATGAAGAAGAGATCGGATTGCTCCAATTTGGTCAGTTCATAGCTTGAATCGTTCATGTATATGTGGTTAATTAGGGTTTTAATCTTTAATATCTTAAATTGATCTAATCCTTTAGGTATTACCGTTTATTTTGAGTATGTTGATTGTTTCATCTTGGAATTATATAAAACTATTTTCAATCAGATTTTGTCTCGTTGATTTTCTTGTTACAGCCATTAACTCCATATTCTATATTTGGTAATTAGGTGTATGGAGATGTTCCTAATTATTCTATTTAAAACAATGTTAACATGTTAATCAAGAATTGAAGTATTGATTATGTATCAATCATTGAAGAATATAGGGATGATATATATCATTATCGGTCAAGCTTTGCCTAATAAACCCAATCATCATTAAGAAAGAAACTATTGGAACATAAAATACATCAAGATTGCACAGAATGCTTTGTGAGAATGTCCTGAGAGCTAAATAGCCTTTGTCTCTTTTGGCAGATCAAAAAATCCCTCGGAAGCTTCTCAATGGTGCAAGGCTTATGTTTTTAAACACTACAAGTCAAATTTTAGTGCTTTCAATCTTTCCTTGGAGGGGATGCAGCTGTTGCTTCTCTTGCTGTACCTGCAACAAAGACCATTTTGGACGATGATGATGATGAGAGGATTCTTAATTTGCTGATCATTCATTTACTCATGGCTAACCTTTCGGCTGGCTTTCTTCCTCAATAGGTGTTTGTACGGTTGTAGGTTTTGGCTTTTCTTGAGTCTGAGTTTGATCCTCTGTTTGGCTTTCACCGGGAGACAAAGCTTTGAGCTGCTCTTCTGTGATCTTGAGGTAATCCTCGGTTGTGTAAGCTTTTGGTGATTGAGCATCATCTGCTTATTTCAATGAAATGTACCTTACAGCTTAGCTTCACTAGACTCCACTCATGAATACAAATATGGAAAACAGTAACAGTCTGGTTACAGATCAGACGATGCATGAAACTACGTATTTCACATGTCTCAGTCAAATCTGTAGTATGCTTCCTATTGAGTAAACATAGAACACTCACTGGGGTCACTTGCAGTCACAGGATCTTCAGTGCTAGGAACTGATGGTGGAGGAGGAGGACCGGTGTTCATTCTGTTCGGGTTGTACACATTTGGCTTTGAGATTTCGTCGATGCCAATTTCACGCTCAAGGGTGCTTTTGAAATCTCTTGAAACATCCTAAGAAAAACAGCCATGTAAGCAATAAAAAACTGGCCTGGTTTTTGCCTGAGAGTCTTGAGATGAAAGAATAAAAAACTAAACCTGTAGCTCTCTAATCGTCGGCTGAAATGCACGCAGGGTTTTGCCAAGAGTTCGAGCTACCTGCACGGATCATAGCAAGTAGACACTTGTTCAAAGATCCAAAACAAACCGCTAATGACTATCTTGGAGAAGAAACAGAGCTCTTTCTCTCAAATGCTCTATAAAGTAGTAGCAGGATTTGGTAATTGATAAGGATCCAGGTTTTAATCCAGAGAGATTCAGACTCAATTAAGCCAAAAGCTCATCCATCTCTAGCCTTATCTATACTCCACTTCTCCTAGTCATAAGCAGCAAAAAGCTATGAATCATCAAGAAGTCTAACACACACAAGACACTAACCTCTGCAAGGCCTTTAGGACCAAAGACCAACAAAGCAACAACACCAATAACCAAAGCCTCAGGTGCTCCAACGCCAAACAGAGACGCACGAATCCCCATACCCTTACTACATCTTCTCTTCTTCTCTGTACAAAAAAAAAACGAACAGAACCACCCACTTACACAAATTGAACAGGTTTTCACAAAAAGGAATCAATTTTGTGACGAGCTAAGAGAAATTTGACACCTGGGTTTGAAGATTTGGGCGAGATAGAGATGCCCATATGCTTTAGACCGATGTAGGGAGAGAAACGAGAAGAACCCAGGAGAGAAAACCATGAGGAGAGATTAGATTTCGAAGGTTGCAGAGGAGGAAAGGAGAGAAGGTGAGATTTAGTTGTAATCGTTGGTGAAGAAGAAGAAGCTATAATCTGAAAGGCCATGGCCATGGGCAGCTTCGAAGTTGTATTATAAGTTCGTTTGTAGCTTCGAAGAATCTAAGCCATAACTCTCACTTCCTCACCTTCCATGTCCATCAGCTACAAAAAAAACCAAAACAAAATCTAAATTATCCTTTGGAAAATCTGAATGAGAAAGTTGAAACACAGAAATATTGTTTTTTCTAAATTTTCTCCTCTTTCGCAAGAAAAATGGGCCGTAAAGACGGAAGGATATTAAATTAAATTTGGGCCTTGGTTACGTTAGTCGGGCTTTTGCTGGTTTCCTGATGCTTTTCAATTAAAATCTCTGATTCAAGAATCTACATTTTGAACCCAAAAAAAAAAAAAATCTACATAATAGAATCATGTAATTCTGAAAAAAAAAATGAAATATGTAATTTTTTCGTTGAAAATTCGTTAAAACTCATTTTTGTTGTTTTATTGCTTTGTAAGTTTATTTTTATGTATTGTTGTTTTTATGTACCTTGATTTTCATATTAATAAAGATAAATGTTAAAAAAAATAAATATGTAATTTTTTTAGAACTATGATTGAATTGTTAACCATAGTTAATATAAAGATACAAAACAAAGCAATATGAATTTTTATGAAGTTACACAACCAATTTAATTCATATATTGATTGGTATTCCGTTTAACAACATGATACTCTATGTTATAAACAGCTAAGGGAAAAGTTGACTTTCAGTTTGATTATTACAATATATATTTTTTTTGTTTGTCAAAGATTATTTATGTCAATATGGTTCATATCTTAAAAATAAAATAAAATAATAAGGATTTTCCTTAACAAAAAGCGTAAATTTATTTTCTTTATAGTTACAAATAAGTGTCATTAACAACTCGATTGGGAAAATTCATTAGGCAAAGTGTAGAGTTTATAGAATCGAATGACGTTTGAAATGGAACTAATATTATATATTATGGTTCTGGGACCGGAGAGATTACGGGTTTCGATTCTGAATCTTTTGATTATAAAAAAAAAAAAAAAAAAAGGAAAGAAACAAAAACGGAAAAAGGTTAAAAGAAAGAAAGATAAGGAATGGCAGTCGTACACACGCACGAGGGTTCCTCAAAAAGCCATCACAGAAGATGGTGTGCGCACGTGCGCTTTCTCCATTTTAGTTACAAAAAAAAAAAACAATTTATCAGACCATTAAAAACACTAATAACTATTTTTAATTAAAGAAAAGGAAACAGTAGTAGACAAGAAAACTACAAATCAAAACTATAATTTTGTTCGCATAAAATACAGTAACTTTCGTTATATACAGAATGAAATGAAACTAAACTTAAAAAATTTAGATGAGTCACATGGGATCGTTCTAATGATGAAGCAAGAGGCTATACTATTATTATTACCTCACTTATTGATCGGTCCCCATATCATATGCTTATTGGTCAACTCTTGGCACTGTCCAATATTTTCTTCTTAATTTTTCTTTGACTATAATCATCCATTTTATAGATTTATTTGAAGACAATAATTAAAAGACAAACAAAACTATATATATAGACACTAGACAACGTTATTGTTTTACGATATTAGTGTATTGTTTCAGTTTTGGAAATGATAAAAATGATGAGAGGTTTGTATTGGAAGAAATATTTACTTTCATAAATCTGAAGCTTTGGGCTTGATTGGAATGAGCTTTAGAGGCTGCACACAGCCATATTTATTTCTACAGCTAATTTTTTTTCCAATCATGATTTCTACAGATTTTTAAAAGTTAATTTTTTTTCCAATCATGATTTCTACAGATTTTTAAACTTACAGCCTTTTATATCTTTTTTTGGCTGTAGAGAGCTATATTTCCACAGCCTATATTTCCTGTCTTTCACTTTTTAAAAAGCCACAGCCAAAATCCTACAGCTAAAATCCTACAGCTAAAAAACCTACAGCCAAAAAACCACAACATAAAACCGAAAGTTACAGCTGTTACCAATCAGGCCCTTTGATGATTACATACTTTTATATAGAAAGAGAATGCTAGCTATACGCACATTTAATTTAGTTTCCTATTACGTATTAACATAAATACAAATCTCAAGGAAATATTCACAAGTATCTTTTATGAATTCCGGATTATTCAATATCTTTCTATAATTAGTAATAGGGGTGGGCACGGAGCAAATACCATGGTTTTTTTTGGTATTTGCGATCCGCTCCGCTCCGTCCGGATATTTACGTTTTCGATTCGCTTCGATCCGAAAATTTTCGGATATCCGTAAATGCGGATATCCGGAATTTCAATATATATCCGCGGATATCCG
>PKML01043708.1:228488-332689 GCA_002933935.1 Eutrema yunnanense | reverse complement strand
TGGCTGTAAAATCCTATTTATAACCTAAAACACGTTCTGGGGTCTTCTTGTAATTATTAAAGACTTCTGGGCCAATTTGCAATTCTTCAAGTCTTGGAAAACTCGCGGGTCGTGTCTTGCTGCGATGAGTGTCGATCGATACCAAGGGGGTATCGATCGATACTCGACGTGAATTCGGGTACTCAGCAACACGACTTCAGCTTTTGCTCCAAACTCTTCCAAAAAGCTCCAATAACTCCAATTAGGCTCCAAATGTGCTAGAACCCGCAAAAGACTCTAAAATACAACAAAACACTAGAAAAGACTCTATAGAAGGACTTATATCATGGTTTAAACAGGGTAAAAACCATGATATATCATGCATCCATGCCAACTCGCATGTCCACCTAGCGGTCCTTATCCGCACTACATGCTCATATAACAAATCTTACTCACATCATTTCATAATATGCATCACATCAACAATCATCATGTTCTTTCTCTAATATCCTAGTCTGTATTCAATTTCATATATATGAATAAATATACGTATACCACACAACACAAACACATATCATAGTTATATATTTATATATACTTCACGACACATGAATACTTGTTTTAAACTTAGACTCAACGTAAGACGAGAAGCTAAGACGGTTATGGGAAAGCACAAACTCGTTCCTCACCTTTGCCACTTGAATAAAAAGGACAACACATTTTCCTTTTGGACAGATTCGCAGTCTTGACTTAACAACACGTTTTCCAATGCTATTGATGCTCAAAACGGTTCTCCTTCATCCGAAAGCCAGATATATAAGTCTTGAACATCCATGCAAAGTTTCGGGTCAAGCATACCTCGTTTACCCAACCAAAAGACATAACTCGCCATACCAGTTTTAGATGCAAGCTGCGAATAACAATTCCGGTAAAGCAGTCATATCTCCCAAACCACAACATTAAACGCCAATATATTTCACATAGACTAGGCTGAAAGGGTTTTGAATCTCTTTACCAAAAATAAGCTTGATTTATTCACTGTAGAACCCGAAACGTGACTTCTCTCTGACTGGTCGCAGATTCGCACGATTTTCAGATCTATCAGAATAGGTTTTCCCATCCGTTTTCATTCTCTTCTCTTGCAACAAATTTGGTCTTCCTGAGAAGCTGAGACTCGGGGATTTTCAGGAATAGGTAAATCGTCACCTACGGCCACACATGTCGCCGGGAAATCATCCCTCAAGATGGTGGAGGCAACTCAGTTTTCTAGTGCCGGCTAGGGTTCACGGTGTGAAGAACAAAACGAACAAAGTTTTGCCCATGCCTCTCAGCTCTACCTCTTGTCTCAACAACTTTCTCTTTTTTTTTATAAAGAAAAGAGATGAGAATCTTTAGGTTTTAGAATGGACTCACAGCTTTTTGGGCTTTCCAAAATAAAAATTTAAAATAGTCCGTCTCATCGGAACTAGAATGTTACATATACCATATTCCGAACGTCTGGAATGTCGGATCATTTGTTGACTCCAATATATAATCATGTTTGTCGCGATTTCTACATGTCGTGTTATGATTGATAATTGAAAAATCACCTCCAAACGATGCAAAACTCGCCTTATATTAATGTTGCTCCAATATATAATCATGTTTGTCGCGATTTCTACATGTCGTATTATGATTGATAATTGAAAAATCACCTCTAAAACGATGCAAAACTTGCCTTATATTAATATATATATATATTTATTAGATTATATATATATATATATATATATATATATATTAGATTCGGAAGTAATCCCAGGCCTTTAACGGGGTCAGACTAATCTCCCGAGCGGAAGTGACACAACCCACTTATGATGCCCCACTTGACCAAGAGTTACCTTATATTAATATAGTTTATATAACTTTGTGAGAACACATCTAGTATACTTTATTATTTGATAATATACTAGATGTGTTCTCTCAAAGTTATATAAACTATATAAAAAAAATCATCTAAAGCTGTATAAGTTATTTAAATAACGATATAGCGTTCTATATGCTAGGTGTTAGAGCACTGTCAGACTAACCCTTAGTCATTTTCTAATTAACGGACATAAATTGTCGTTGTATATAGAACCACAAAAATGTGAATGGAACCACAAGAATAGCTGTTTGTTTGTGTTCTTGAGGCGTGTCTAAGTTTATGGGTCCACCCCATGCATTCACTGTTTCCTCGTTTAAGAACCGCGTCGATTGATCCGAATTAGCTAATACTACAATACAAGTCCCCGAATATCACTGTTTTATCTCAAAACTAAAAATTGATATTCAAATCGATATTAAATTAGAGTTATGCCATAAAACTAATTAAACCGCAATTCATCGCACTTTTTTTTAACACGTCTTTCGTTTTAATATCGTCACATATTTAGCTATGCCTTAATTCTAAAAAACTTATTTTAAACAAAAAGTGCAACTCAATTATCGTATTTGACATTTTCCAAAACATCATTTTCAAATGCAATCAATACTAGTTCAGTAAGCTATTTTTGTAACATTATTGTGCTCAAATAGAATTTGAACAATTTTAATTTTGGAAGACTTCTATCAAGTTCTTTAACAAAGAAAAAAAAACACTTCTATCAGTTTCACATACTTTTGATTATATGGTAATCAGAAAATTCGTTTAGTTTAAGAATATGATAGAATCGCCACACCCAATGGCGGAGCTAGCCATAATTTTCACTAGGATCAATTGTAATTTATCATAAAAATATATTAAAATAATTGAGTTTTATATTTATCCAAATATCAAAAATATTCTTTTAAATTATGGGGTCAAACTTATTTTGAGCAATTGTTAGAGGGGTCAATAAGCTAATTTTCCAACATTTAACCAATTTTTTTTTCAAAGATACAAAGAAATATATTTTTTATAGAAATGCATAGGGATCATTTGACCCCGTTGTCCAATAGCTGCCTCCGTCATTGGCCACACCTTGTTGAAATTTCTATAGATATACTGGGGATATACAAATAGAGAATACTATTTTCAAAAAATATTTTTAAGAGATTGTTTATTAAACCATAAAACAACTAAATAAAACTTTATACTAAGTTGAAAAATTAAATAGTTGCCTTAATTATACGTCAAAGAAATTTTTTTTTTTCTTGTCTAAATGTTAAATTTTATATCAATTTTAAGATTTGCGACAACGGTTACAGAGATAACTTAGAAAGCCGAAAGACCGAAAACTACAAACAAAGGCAAATAACAATAGAAAACAAAGAAACGGACATCGAAACGAGCAAGGTTGGCACACGTCACAGTATACCAAGATGATCCTCGACGAAGAAACACCGATTCCGAACACGAAGCTCGGACATTTGCATTTGCAGTTTTAAAGAACTCGATTCCTCATCGCTGTTGCCACGAGCAGCTCTCACCCAAAGTCAGCCCTTAAACCCTGCTAGAAAGAACGCCTATAACTTCTCCGAGGACAAAATATATTTATTTCTATACATCAGTCATAGAGAATCATGTGATCGTTTTAATTACTCATGAAATTTTATTATCCTTTATATACTGTATATAAAAAGGACATAATTAACTAACCCATGAAAACAATATAAACATATAGTTCAATATCAGATAGTTTTAAAAATTGTATTAAAGAAGTCGTGAAAATTTCTAACCATAATATATAAACCAAACATATATATGTGGTGTACGTAGAATATTTAAATTACACATGTGGACCATGTGGTCACTGATCATTATTTACAACATACATTACACATGTATTACTCTAAAACAAATACAAAAAAACAAAAGACAATAGAAACATATACAGACAATCAAAACGATAAAGCTTTGGAATTGCATCACGCGTTACATATATAGCACGGAGCATTCGCAAGAAATTTATTTATCTCGAGTGATTATATATATTTATTTTTTTTGGAACTGTCGTGTGATATAATATGTTATGGAGGGCGATTATGTTTTTTGTGTGAAAAGACTCTGATTCGGGACAAAAAAAAAACTTTAATTTTTTAACCATTAAAACTTTTTCTCTCTCAGGCACGGTTTACAAAGATTTCCCAAAAAATCTCAGATTTACTTTTTACAATTCTCACCCACTTTTCTTTACCAAAAATAGTAAAAGTTTTTGAAAATTCCGTCGCTCTTGACCGGAAATCGCCGGGTTCTACCCCCGACACCTTGTCGGAGGATCCGTCACATCGCCGGTAAGCCTTTCCTCTCGTCACTCTCGTCACTCACCGTTCACACCTTCTCCAGCTACTTCTCTGGCAAAGGGCTCCTCAGACACGCGGCGTCCCTGGTTTCACCAAGCAACGATTTAAGACATCATCTCCCGAACAACTTGTCTACTCTGCTCCCATGAGGAAGTCCTGCTCTGCCTCAACGACACTAGCTTTCTAAAGCTCGAACACAACAACTCTCACCACGCCTCTTTCAACTTCTTCTAAAGCCGCCTGCTTTTGCTGCAACAAAAACAACACGAGACAAGTTAGCAACAACAATAGATCGAAAAAGACTCTCATACGCCGAGAAGGGTAAAGCGAAGGAGGGCTCGCCGGGACTACCACCACCACTGAAAAGAATTAGAGCTCCAGACATCGACACCACTGACCTGATTCAGGAGAACGCCTTAACACTTATCGGGAGACTGACAAATCCACAAGAACAACGAATCTGGTCACTGTTCCCAGTGCTGTCAAAACGATGGGATATCAAAGGAAAAGCTTTCGGCTCGGATCTGGGTCAGAACTGTTTCCAGTTCCGTTTTGAGTTCAAAGAAGACATCCAGAAGGTTTTAAACAATCGACCCTACCACTTCTCGAGATGGATGGTCATCCTGCAGCGGTGGGAACCGATAATTTCTCCTACCTTTCCATCTCAAATACCTTTCTGGATCCGACTCAAAGGAATCCCACTTCACTATTGAAAAGAAAAGATGTTAACGGATATCGGAAAAGAACTAGGGCATGTCGAAGACTTTGAGGTCACCAAAACTGAAGCAAGAATCAGAGTCTCGATAAATGGCCTAAAACCGTTGATCAAAGAAACCATTATCGAGTTTGCAAATGGGACCGAAGCTATTTTGACCTTGGAATATGAAAAACTCGAAAACCACTGCAAGTACTGCTACCGCCTGTCACACGAGGGGAAAAACTGCCCATCAAAGATCTCTCGTAGATCTCCCTTGCATCAAAGCAAAGAAAAAAGCAACAATGGACCAGATTCCCTCACTACAGCTCTAAAGCCAACCAGCAGTGAGCGCCTTTTCAGCCAGAGGTATGATAGACATGGCAAGCCTTTTGGTGAAAGACCCTCCAACAGAGAAAAGGAAACTACAAAATTGACGCACACCAGAAAAAGAGGACCCGAACTTTGGAGAGACAACATGCGGGAAAACTCAAGGACATCACCACCCTCAGACTCGCATTCCTATCAAAGAGGAAGAGGCTATTTCCCACAATCTCAAGAACAAGAACAAGAACAAGAGGATCAACAACTTGGTTATCAAAACCAAAACGCTTCTGTAACATTTAGACCACCACCACACCCGGTGTGGAGAAAAAAAGATCCTGAAAGAAGACATCCTAGTCAAGATGAGACTGAAGTTTCCCAGCAGCGACGCCTCCCTCTTGGTAGAAACCTTGACAAGGATGCTTTCCCCCCACCACCAACCACACTTCCAATTACTACGGAAAGTATCATGGAGGAGCTTCAAGAGGTCACAATCCGCTATATAAACTGCTCAGATCCTGTGGAGAGTGCAGCGAGAAGAATGAGAGTCATCGAGGGAGAATCGAGAGGATTAATGGCTGAAACTGCAGCCTCAATCCTCGCAGCCTCAACCCCTCCCCCCCCTTTACAAAACCAACTTCAGATAGGCCAAAACTCGGACATAAATCCAGAGCCAAACACTGAAATTGATGAAGAACGCGACCTGCCTCAACTCGTAATAACGTCACCTGTCGCACCACAAGAGATTAAGAAGAAAAGGGGACGACCTCCAACTAGAAAACCAGGCAGCAATAGCCCACAAATTCTGGTGGGAGCGAGCTCTAGGAAAAGAAACGCACAGACAATCCAAAATTCACCAAAAGCAAGGCAAATCTCGGGAAGCAGAACTGCGACTGCAACTTCAACCAATTCAAGAACTTCACCAGCTACCTCAAACCAGAGAAGGGCCAGCCAGAGTAATGGTAATGAGGCTCCTACAAGCAGAGCCCCTCCAAACATCAGAATCATCCCGACAACTTCAAAGAGAACGGATTTTCAAAATCCGAAGTCTCAGCTTCCTTAAAGACAGCAAGCTGGAACTGCTGAGGTTTGGGGAACCCCATAACAGTCCAGCGCTTAAGGGAGATGCACAAGTCTATCCTCCCGGACATCCTGTTCCTAATGGAAACTAAAAACCCCGATGACTATGTTGTAAAAAAACTTGAATGGATGGGTTTCTCTTCTCATTTTCTTGTCTCACCCCACAGCCCTGGCGGAGGTGGCTTAGCGTTGTTTTGGAAGCAAAAAATTGACCTAGAAATACTATCCTTAAGCCAAAACTTCATAGATACAGTCATCAAATATAAGCACCACAATTTCTTCGCAACCTTCGTATATGGTGAGCCAAACCAATAAAAAAGAAAGATGGTTTGGGAACAGCTCACGGTTATTTCGGAATCACGTGATGCCCCTTGGCTCCTTACTGGAGATTTCAACGAAATCATTGATAATTCGGGGAAGAGTGGTGGTCCAACTAGAGCTGAAGGATCTTTTTGTGAATTCAGAGCTTTCCTCTCTCAATGTGACCTCTTCGATCTTAGTCATTCGGGCAACCCTTTCTCTTGGAGAGGTTGGCGAAACAGTCACCTAGTCCACTGCCGCCTGGATCGCTCCATCTCTAACAGCATGTGGGCTGAGATGTTCCCTTCCGGAAGATGCCAATATCTCCCTTTCGAGGGATCCGATCATCGCCCCCTCATCTCTTACTTTGAGCCAGCTATGCCCAAAAAGCAGGGAATTTTCAGATACAATAGAAGAATAGGGAAAAATGTGGAGATCACAAAGCTGATCACAAAAGCATGGTTCTCTGAGGCAATGGCATCGGTAGAAAGCAGAATTAGCAAGAGCCGCAAAGCAATCTCCAGATGGAACCGGGAAAAACACATAAATAGTCAAAAGAGCATCAACGGTCTAAAGAAAAATCTAGAGGAGGCGATGTCTGATAGCAGAACTGAAGACTCCATAATCCAAGCAATCAACTCCAAACTGCGACAAGCTTACAAGGAGGAAGAGGAATACTGGAAGCAGAGGAGCAGACTCCTTTGGCTGGCTCTAGGGGAAAAAAACTCGGGTTACTTCCACGCTGTCACAAGGAACAGAAGAGCAATCAACAAATTCTCTGTAATAGAGAATGAAGAGGGTCGTGCCTTTTTCGAAGAAGCAGAGATTTCAGAAGTAATAAGCAGTTATTTCCAAACACTGTTTGTAGCAACAACAACAGAATACAAGGAAACGGTGGAGAAATCAATCCAAAGTTGTATCTCCGACACAACCAACAAAAAGCTAATTGAAATCCCATCCAAGAAAGAAATCAGAGATGCCTTATTCTCAATCCACCCTGATAAAGCTCCGGGCCCGGACGGTTTCTCTGCATCTTTCTTCCGCTCAAACTGGAAAATTGTTGGTCCAACAATTACCTCAGAGATTCAAAGCTTCTTCATCTCGGGTTGTTTTCCATCAACTATCAACCACACCTTCGTTAGGCTTATTCCGAAAATCAAAGGACCAAAAACTGTGGCTGATTATCAACCAATTGCTCTGTGTAATGTCTACTATAAAATCTTCTCCAAGATTCTTACGAGAAGACTCCAACCGGTACTCCACTCAATCATCTCGGATACTCAATCTGCCTTTGTCCCGGAAAGAGCGATTTCTGACAATGTCTTGATTACCCATGAAACGCTGCATTTTCTCAAGAGATCGAGAGCCAAGAAACACTGTGCTATGACGGTAAAGACAGATATGAGTAAGGCCTACGACCGACTTGAATGGAGCTTCATCAGAGCAGTACTCACAAGAATGGGTTTCCACAACACTTGGACAAATTGGATAATGCAATGTATAACATCCGTCTCCTACTCATATCTTATTAATGGCACAGCACAAGGGTTGGTCAAACCAAATCGGGGGATTCGACAAGGGGATCCGCTCTCTCCATACATTTTCATAATGTGTGGAGAAGTACTCTCTGGTTTATGCAAAAGAGCGCAAACCGAAGGACACCTCTCCGGGATCAGAGTCGTAAAATTGAGTCCGAGAGTAAACCATTTACTCTTTGCAGACGATACAATGTTCTTTTGCAAGACAACCCCTAGAGCGTGTGAAGCTCTAAAATCAGTCTTTAGGAAATATGAAGAGGCGTCGGGACAGAAGATAAATGTACAAAAGTCCTCCATCACCTTCTCGGGGAAGACGCCTTTAGAGGTTAGAGAAAGGGTAAAGACTTATCTTGGAATAGATAAGGAGGGAGGACAAGGGAAGTATTTGGGGTTACCGGAACACTTTGGGCGAAGGAAAAAAGACCTCTTCACACAAATAGTGGACCGAATTCGCCAAAAAGCCATTGGATGGTCTACAAGATTCTTATCCAGCGCTGGGAAAATGGTTATGCTCAAGTCCGTCCTCTCAGCAATACCTTCGTACACCATGTCTTGCTTTAAGCTCCCATCAAGTCTTTGCAAAAGAATCCAATCGGCCTTAACTAGATTTTGGTGGGATGAGAAAGCGGAAAAGAAAAAGATGTGTTGGATTGCTTGGAAAAAACTTGCAAAGCCAAAACATGATGGGGGACTTGGCTTTCGGGATATAGAAAGCTTCAACGATGCACTCCTCGCTAAACTAAGTTGGAGGCTTCTGAGCAATCCCCAATGTCTCTTGTCTCGCGTGCTTAGAGGCAAATACTGCGTCCATACAGAATTCCTCCAAGCGTCCACCCCAACGACAGCTTCCCATGGATGGCGTAGCATAATGATAGGGCGGGATCTCCTGGCTCCACAAGTGGGAAAAGTAATCGGGAATGGAAAAGAGACAAATATATGGGATGATCCTTGGTTAAGTACTCACCAACAAGCTCGACCCATGGGACCAGCCACAAAAGAATCAAAGGACATGACAGTGGCAGATCTTATGCTAACCAACTCACCTCAGTGGGATCGAAGCAAAATTGAGAATCTTCTCCCATCTGTTTTGACAGAGATCCTAAGTATCAAGCTAAGCCTTAAGGGAGCGGAAGATAAGTACATATGGATCCCAAATAAAACAGGGATCTACTCTACCAAATCGGGGTACAACAACGCGATCGCAAGAAGAGGAAGTATCGTGGCCCAACCCGAAATCATTCCGCCATTTGACTGGCAAGCTGACATTTGGAAGGGGTATTTTTCCCCGAAAATGAAAGTTTTCTTATGGAAAATTATTCGAGGAGCCCTTCCAGTGGGTGAAAATCTTCTAACTCGAGGCTTAGCGGAGGGCTCTGCGTGTGTGCACTGCGGTGAAATTGAAACCACCTCTCACCTGTTCCTGCATTGCGCTTTGGCGAAAGAAGTATGGAAACTAGCCCCTTTCAAGTTCTCCATCGATTCTACAATGATCCCGACTTTTGTTGTGGGTTTGCGAGCTTCCAAACGATGGATCTGTTTGCCGATGACGGAAGTAGGACTCGGGCCACTTTTCCCGTGGATTTGTTGGTCAATTTGGACATCTCGAAACAAAGCAATTTTCGAGAATAGAAGTTCATCACCAATAGAGATAATAACAAAAGCAATCAAAGAGGCCAAAGAATGGCAAGCGGCACAGGTTTCGAAAGCAACAACACAACCACCAGCAACCGAGATCTCAACACACTCTACATACTCGGACCAGATCACATGCTTTACGGACGCAGCTTGGAACGAAACTACAAAAACTGCATGTATGGGCTGGATTTTCTGCAACAAGGAGAAAACAGAGCTTGCAAAAGGCACAAAAACAGAGGAATTCGTCACCTCTCCGTTGATGGCGGAGGCACTAGCATTGCGAGCAGCTCTGTACCAGGCCTTGGAAAGAGTTTTCTACAAGCTTCAGCTGAAATCAGATTCTCAGTCTCTCATCCTATCAATCAATCGAGATGAGCACATCAAAGAAATCATTGGCATAGGGTTTGATATAAAGGCATTAACCTCCTACTTCTCTTGTATCTCCTTTGATTTTATCCCTCGCTCAGCTAACTTGTTGGCTGATGCAATCGCAAAACAGTCACTACGTGACCATCAGTTTGTCTCGCCGTTGATCGGCTAGTCTTTAATGATATAAAAATCAGATGTTCAAAAAAAAAAAGAGGGCGATTATGTAAATTCAGAATTCGGTGCATGTTCACAGAATCAGGAGTAGTTGGCAAATTTATAAGGGTTTCGGATGCTTAATTCTCTTCAAATCCGGATACAAGTCAAACTTTATAAGCTACAATTAAAAAAACACATATATAGCCATATGTAGGGATGTGAATATTGGCTCAAATTCACAGAGTTAGCCCGATTCTGTATAAAAAATTAAATCCTAAATTCTGTATTTTATAATAGGGCTAAAAATGGTCGAATTTACAGGGTTAAGTTTTTTATATGGCTAAATTTTTAACCCAATAATTTTTAATAAAAAACTAAAGAACACCAAAATCAAATTTGTAAACCAAAATCTTTTTTTTTTCCGTCAAAAACGTGATTCCGCGTTTTTCCAACAAAAACGTGATTCCGCGTTTTTCCAACAAAAATGTGATTCCGCGTTTTTCCAACAAAAACGTGATTCGACGTTTTCTCGCCAAAATTGTGATTTTGCATTTTCCCGCCAAAAACGCAAAATTTCGTTTTCCCACCAAAAACGTAAAGTCTTATTTTACCGCAAAAAAACGTAAAATCCCAAACCATAACCTTATAACATTTATTTAATCGTTTTGGGCTTGTATATTCGATAGCCTATTACTTATTAGTTATTACGTATACGTTGTCTCCTTCTACGTTTGCCCACGTGCGTCACGTTACTTAATTTAATTTCCATATTTGTTACGTTAGAAATGTACCATATTAATAATCTCTATATACATTTTAAAGCTACATGTGACACGTGATTCTCCAAATTTTAAACATGCGCATTTTTTTGGGTATAATACCATGTCATGTGGAGTTTTTTTTTTTGGGGTCAACTAGATTATGTTTGATAAAAGTCATAAAACATTTAGGGATTACATGGATCAACAAAATCATAGTATAATGGACATCCAAAACCATAAGAACAAGCATGTTTACAATACATGGAGAATACATGGGACTTATTCAGGTTATTCGAAGACAAAGTTTCCATATATATATATATATTGGAGAAAGTGCGATTTATAATAGAAAGAACATGAAAGGCGGAGAAGACCGTCCCTTGTTACATACGTTGGCCACTTATCCAAGGCCGTCCCTTACATACGTTGGCCGCTTATCCACCTTTGGAACATTATAAAGCTCTCCATTGGTTTATGGTCTAGAGTGTGTCCACCTCCCTATAAATGAAATCCATATAACAACTATGTAATTAACACAAGTAGGTAAAAACCCTTTTATCATTAATTAAAAAATATTAAGAGGGACAAAAGAAAAAACTTGCTTTGATAGTGGCAAATGTCATCTTATTAGCATAAGTTCTAGTGTATCCAGCAACTTGATTGTTTATCATCCATGGTCTCCAATCGTCAAAAATGGAATAATTGAGAGATCTTATCCATGCTTGAGTTCCAAGGAAAGGTATTGACATATCGTGATCACCGCTTTTTTTTTAGTTTTTCCCAAACAAAAAATAAATAAAATCTCTTGAAGTTTTTTATTTTATTTGTTGGTTATATAAAAGACAGAAACAATACTGAGTGTTATTAAATCCTGACCTTAAGATTAAAGATGAGTAACCATTGATACTGTTATTCTTATGGTATGGCACACTGCTTATAATATCCTCTTGATTGATAATTGAGTTTTACTATGTTAAGTTTATTTTAATTAAGAGTCGTGACTTTAGGTTGTGTTGTTTTATCTGAAAGACACAAGTAGAAAAGACACAACTCTTTGTGTTCTTGTCGTGTCTGTTGTTTATCTATTTAACACATTGAAACCATGATGTAAAACATAATTTCTTTTTCATAAAAAGTCAGTTTCTGTTACTCTGGTTTTTCTTCTTTTTTATCGATTCATCTAAGAAACAGAACAACAAGTAAAACGCTTGTTGTGTTCTTTGTAATAGAAGCTTAAGCTTCTAACATGGTATCAGAGCCCTACTGATCTGAGGGCAAATTCAAGTACAAAGTTCAAGCAAAAAAAAACAGAGACAATGGAGACAACATCTCATCAAGTAATTCCGATATTTGATGGAGAAAATTATGATTTCTGGCGAATTAAAATCAAGACAATTTTGAAGACAAAGAAATTGTGGGAAGTAGTGGAAGAAGGAGTTCCAGACAAGCCGACACAAACAGATCAGTCACCGGCATCGCTCCAATTAAAAAGCCGGTGGGAGGAAGCATCAAGAAAGGATTTAATGGCACTGCAAATTCTTCAAATGGCAGTTTCAGATCAGATCTTCTATCGCATAGCACCGGCGGATACTTCGAAAGAAGCGTGGGATGCTTTGAAATCTGAATTTCAAGGATCTCCACAAGTACGATTGATCAACCTACAATCGTTGAGAAGGGAATATGAAAACTTAAAGATGAACGAAGGAGACAACATCAAAGTTTTCACTGACAAGTTAATTGATTTGGGAAATCAATTAAGAGTTCATGGAGAAGAGAAAACAGATTATCAAATTGTCCAGAAAATCCTAATTTCTCTTCCCGCAAGATTTGACAGCATAGTGGCTGTGATGGAGCAAACGAAGGATCTGACTTCGTTGCCTGTAACAGAGTTGATAGGAACTCTGAAGGCACATGAGAAGCATGTGTCGTCTCGCAGTGAAAGCATGACAGAAGGAGCGTTTCATGCTTTATCACGAGAAGGAAAAGCGGTTGTCAGACCAGAAAACAATTGGTGTGACAACAAATGCAAAAATTGGTGTGGTGTTTGTAAGAAGAACAATCACACGGAAGCCGACTGTTGGAAGAAACAGAGCACGGCTGATTGGCAAAAAGGTTCAAGGAACAAAAAAGAATGTTACAACTGTGGAGAAGTTGGACATTTATCGAGAGAGTGTCGTTCGAAGAAGTACGAACGAGCGCAGATGAGTCTTGAGGATGAAGATGATGAAGTTCGCATGCTTTTTAGTGCAAGTGAAGAATCACCGAAAACCATAAAAGAAGATGAATGGTTGGTGGATAGTGGTTGCACAAATCACATGATGAAGGAAGAGAATCACTTCACAAGGCTAGACAGAAGCATTAAAGTTCCAATCAAAGTTGGAAATGGAGAAATCGTAATGACTGCCGGGAAAGGAGATATCACTATCATGACGACTAGAGGAGGACGAGTGATGAAGGATGTCTTTCTAGTTCTTGGATTGGCAAAGAATTTGCTAAGTGTTCCGCAAATGATATCTCAGGATTATAGGGTTTTGTTCGAGAACAAGCAATGCATAATCAATGATCCTAAGGGGAAGAAGGTTATGGAGATACAAATGGTTCAGAAAAGTTTTTCAATCAAGTGGAACTCTTCTCAAGAAAGTGAAAAAATTGCCCATAAGGAAGAAGACGTGAATAATTTGGAGAAAGTGGAGATTTCACAAAACGTGGCGTTGAAGAACTGTGATGGAAGCTTGGAGTAAGACCCAAACTCAATTAAGGGGGAGTGTTGATTGATAATTGAGTTTTACTATGTTAAGTTTATTTTAATTAAGAGTCGTGACTTTAGGTTGTGTTGTTTTATCTGAAAGACACAAGTAGAAAAGACACAACTCTTTATGTTCTTATCGTGTCTGTTGTTTATCTATTTAACACATTGAAACCATGATGTAAAACATAATTTCTTTTTCATAAAAAAGTCAGTTTCTGTTACTCTGGTTTTTCTTCTTTTTTATCGATTCATCTAAGAAACAGAACAACAAGTAAAACGCTTGTTGTGTTCTTTGTAATAGAAGCTTAAGCTTCTAACATATCCTTCTTGTAAGGTATATCAAAATTACATCGTATCCATTTTCTTTTACTCCCCTGCAATCATTTTAACAGTGTTTCCTAGCTTAATTAACATCATTCTTAATTTATCAACATTCTAATCTTCAACTTGTATATATACCTTTCCGACTTGAAGCGTGTTGCGCACGCTATTGTCATTGGCCCAGTACGAAGATAGCGAATATCTATACCAATGCAAAAGCAACTTTGTGTTCGTGTTTTTCTTGTATATATATATATATTGTTTAATGGTTTTACAGTGGCCTAAAGATAGACATAAGAAGATCAAGATGGGTTTAGTTACACAGCAATTAGGAGATGTTTCCTCGCAGCTTGGTTTTAGTATACAAAATTTATAAATTCCAGAAGTAAGCTGTAAGTAACCAAAAAAGTTTGAATTTGTTAGGGTATATATACATAAATGACAGGTAGAACGTCAACTATATATTAATTAAAATATATACCTTCTTGAAGTCTTTAATGAATTTCAAACATTCTGCGTTACGAGGATCCAGATTTATGTAGTTTCCTCTGCATCTTCTCTTAAGTGACTGCACGAAAATAGAAGTGTTTTTGAAATGCTTATTAATTAGCTACTTCATTATGATTGCAACTAAAAAAAAAGCATGATATATTTCGTACCTCATAGAGTTCATCAGAGATCAATGCCATTCCATGAGCATATGGAATACGGTAGCTGTAATCAATATCAATGTCTGTTAAAGGATTTCCTAGCACATAACCCTGTTATTGGTTAAGCGAATTAAAACTTAGAATTTCTAAATGCATGAACAAGTCAAAAATGTATATATATATAAATATAAGAAGCAATCAATACTGATTAACCTGAAGATTTATTTGAGGTTTGCAGCATATATAATTTCCTGCATGTATATAGATTTTATAAAGTGAAGGAAAAAAGTCGATCAAGAAAGAATATCAAGAAGCAAACTATACCTTTTGAGATCTCTCAATTGCCGGAACAACCTTACCAGAATAAGAATTTCCAGCGACATAGAAAGGATTAGAAACAAAATCTGGATGCTTGCCTAGCCACTGCATTGTGTATATATATAATTACCAACAAATTTTTTTTAAAAAACTTTTTAATATTCTACGCTTAAAGATAAATCATGCCCAAGAGACAATATTAAGTTTACGTTTTTGTTTTGTTTTTATACCTTTTGAAGAAACTCATGGATACGCTTAGCTTCTCCTGTGTCGCTTGATGTATCATCAAGTGGAGTTTTTGAGTAGGAGAAGCCACTTCCAACAGGCTGATCTAAATATATCATGTTTGCAATCTGAGAACCAGGAAGAAAAAGGTTTGTGATAAGTTACTTTATGTTTTTTTTATAACCAAGAAATCCTGGATCTTTAACCCATAATGTTTTAAATTTTATAACCAAGAAATCCTTTTTTTTTTATATCATGTTCGTCGTTTTTTGTGTTTTCACTACAAAAAAACACCATAAATTTTATCGGAAATCTATATGTTTTCTTGTAGTGTCTAAGTCTCAAAAGAAAAATAAAAAGAAGAAGAAAGACTTTGTGATAAGTTACTATATCTTTTTTTGATAAAGTAAGTTACTATATCTTGTAATACCTTTGTCCATGAATATGTAGTAGAAACCAAGGAAGGGATGCTTCCATTAATGTAACCATCCATCTTGATAGTCAGAGGCCCTGCGTTTTAACTAAAAATTAAATGAAATTTCTTTGAATTTGAAAGTGAATATATATATTAAAAATTTACCATTCTCATAAAGAAGACCAGAGAGAGAAGAGCAGCCAGGTCCTCCACTTAACCAGATAAGAAGAGGGTCTTCTTCAGGATTCCTCTCAGACTTGATGAAGTAGTAAAACAATTGAACTTCCTCTGCCTCACCAACACCAATGTACCTTTATATATATGAATCATAAGTAGAGTCATTCGAAAACATGTGAACCCGGTTTAGTTAAAATGGGTGATTTATCAAGAAGATTAGATGAAGAGAAAACAGACCCGGTTTCGAGCTCGAAAGGAAGAGGACCTTCAAAACCAGGAAGAGACCTGATGATAGAGGCTGAATCAACGTGGTGAAGCAAGACAAGTAGAAGTAGCAGTAACTTCACGTACTCTTTATCCATTCTTTTTTATTAGTTATAATGAGAGTGAGCTAAAACAAATGGGACAACTTAAACATGATCTTTATAATAAAGTAAAGGGGGTAGGTTTTATTTCGTCTTCCTCACTGAGTTAACTCTGTGACGATCTTTGATATATATAGTAACAAATGGTGATTTCCTAATACTCACATTTGGAGTCTTGGACACAAAAACAGAGAAGAAGTAGAAACATTTTTCTTAGAATAATAGAAAGAATATTAGCGGCCCATGCAGTAGAGTGGTGGTCCAATACTACACGATGCGGCGATTAGTGGAAACAAACAAAGTTCTTTATTATTGAAAACTTAGGAGAAGAATAAGTAATCAAATTTGGAAGATAGAATTAGGATGGATTATCTGTAAATATGTAGTCTTCTGCATAATTTTGGGTTATTAATTATACACCTAACCTAAATCACCTAATGCATATATATATATATATATGTAGTCTTCTTCATATTATTGGCTTATTATATACACCTAACTTAAATCACCTAATGCACATGTATAACTTTTATATGCCCAGCATACAATTCAATACGAACCACCCACTTTGGAGACCATATACAAAGGATAAAATCTAAATTGGGAAAATACATTGTTCACGATATTTGTTAGAAAAAGTTAATGCATGAAACACACACACACACACACACATATATATATATATATATATATATATATATATATCTTTTAATAATCTAACTCTCATCATGAAATTAAATATGTTTTTATGCGGGTTGAGATAGTTTTTTTTCTTTCATTTTTTTTACACAAACACATTTCATTTATCGATTAAATAAATACATTCTT
Organism: Eutrema yunnanense; assembly: GCA_002933935.1. NCBI lineage: Eukaryota > Viridiplantae > Streptophyta > Magnoliopsida > Brassicales > Brassicaceae > Eutrema > Eutrema yunnanense. Next base: position 315,563 of record PKML01043708.1, on the reverse strand, counting down.
TGTATCATTAGACAACATAAGTGTCTATAAAAACTTTGTCTTTCGAGCATGCACATTCTTTGCTAACAAATCAGCCTTCGCATTTTTGTCTTGGGGTCAATGACATAGAACAAACTCCTAGAAATATTCTCCCAATGTTGCTAGCTTAGTTAACTCTGATGAAAAAGATGGCCATGCATTGGGATATAACACCATAAGGGTCAAATATGTAGAATTTGTCCCAAAGAGTGAACAATAGCGATTCTCCTTCCTCAAACTAGCCATAGCCCATAATAAATTATGCAATTCCATATGGAGGGGATATGCCTCGGCAATTCCATATGGAGGAAATATGCCTCGGCAACTACCTTGAATCCATAAGAGATCGATCGTTTCATTTTGAAGTTTTAAAATCCAGCTTACACCATTAGCTTTTTGATGTGTGTGTATTTTGCATCATTCTCATTTAGTTTTTCAAATATTTTTCATCTATCTTTGCATTCATTTCATCATCATTCATGTATTTTAGTTTAGAATTCTTATATCATGCATTTTAGAGTTTTATGTGTGTCTCTTTGCATTTCCATTGCATTTTGGATCATTTTTATGTGTTTTGGAGCTTGAAGATGTATGAAGACTTGGCATGGGGGAGAAATAAGTCAAGAAGATCAAGAAAATGATGAAGGACATGCTTTTAGATGTAAATTGTAGAAGGAAAATGCAGAGGCCATCCGAAATATTTGAAAGATCGGTTCAAATGAAAGCTTTCCATTTGGATTTACCTTCAGGGGTATTGATGAAAGTCATAGATAATCGAGTTAGATTTCGATTGGAGGTGGTTTTAAGTCATTCCGAACAGCGGTTCAAAAGATACGGCAATTTCTAAGAGTATTGGTCAAGGCATGGGAGATTCAATCGACCATGGCCGGTCGATTCAAGCTGGCAGGGGAATTCAATCGAGCCCCCACAGTCGATTGGACCACCGATTGAAGATGCCAGGAGAATTCAATCGACCAGACATGCCCGATTGAAATGCAGATTAGGCCATTATGACCCAAACCCACCGAGTCAAAACCCGCTTTGTCCCGGGTTGATCCGGTTCGACCCCTTTTATTATTTAAGTGTTCTATACCTATTTTTTTAGCAAGTTTTCTTCTCTCTAGAGTTGGGATTTGATCCAAATTCTTCTCTTGATGTTTTTGGATGATCTTAATCTCCTCATGCCACTCTAGTGAAGGATTCTTCAACCTCTATCATTTATCTTTATGTCTTTTCTTCTTGTTTAATAACTTGTTTTTAGTTGGATCATGGATTAGGCTAGATTATGATGATTTAATGGTTATATGATGATGATTTAGGTTGCATCTTGATAGATCCTTCATTTAGGTTGTTCTTAATGCTAGTTTTGATTAAATCTCTCAAACTCTAGAACTTGGACATTTCATGCCCGGAAGGTGTTTGTGAAAATGCTTGAACCAAATATTTTATGAGCTTTACATACCTAACCAATGGGAATTGATGATTAGGGTGTTTAGTGAACTAATTGGAATTGTTTCTTAATGCTTGTTGATTACTTAATTACAAATTACTTAATTACAAATGGAAATTTGTTCTTGATTAAGTAATTAACAAAGTGATTAGTGCTATGGAAATGGATTAGTCATATTTGTGAATTCCATGTTCTAGGATGAGACTTAAATCAATTTTTGACATCGTTCTTTGATTGTTAGCTCATTCTTATGATAGTTAAACCCATAGTCCAATGCTTTTATCTTGTTTTAATTCTTGCATTTTACTTTCTTAGTTTGTAAACTTGAAAACCCAAAACGATTTGCTCTAGATTAAGAAGTTTCTTGCATTTTTAGTGCTTCAATCTTAACCTCATTGTTGATTAAGAAAATCACACAAGGGATAGAACGGTAAACTTAATTCGGAATCTCGTTTATTGATATCGAAATTGGTAAATAGTACAGGATGATTTCGAGAATCGATCGTCCCCCTCGCTTGTAGAAGATTGTGAATGAATGAGAATCGATCGTCCCCCTCCTACTTATATGAATTGATGTCGGTTGCGAACAAGAAGATTTCATTTTCCTAATTCCTTCAGCAATCGGAAAATCTCCTGACTTCTCTCCGAGATCAGGGAATATTCCGTAAATCTCGGAGGTCGGTTACTATTTTTAGGCGGGCTGGACCTTTGTTAGGCTCGGAAGTCGGTGTCGCGACGTGTTGGGCTTTTATCGGGCTTGGATGCCGATTCGTGTTGAGCCGTGGGCCCGATTTCTTCTCGGTCTAAACCGATATAAACCGGAGAGTGCTCAACTCACCACTAACACTCATATGGATTGACATCTCAAGTGGTACAATGACATGAGTACACTTGAATAATTGAAATCGAAAAAACTCTTTATCACTTGTTCATCGCGTTACAAAGAACCATCTACCAAGCAAGTGATTGGCGATGAGTTCAAGTGAAGAGGATTCACATACACTTGTTCACCTGAGGCCATATTTTTCAGATTGCTGGCCGAAGGTTAGAGTTTCAAAGATGAGCAATCAATTTCATTGAAAAGCTTATCATTTTGCATATTCCAAATGTACCACATAATCCATGGTAGACATAACTCGATTCATTGTGGTTGTTTGATGCGTTATGCTCCAAAAAGTAGTCAAAACTCTACAAGAAAACATGCGATTTGCAATGGAAATTTGTAATGGAAAATTCTCTCGCAAATTTGCGACAGCTTTGCGAGTAGCTTGCGAGGGATTGTGCCGTCGCAAATTGCGACGACTTTGCTACTGTTTTGCGACGATATTGCGAGGGATAATTTTGTAGCAATTTTGCAAGGGATTTGCGAGGCCTGTTTTTTTAGCAAATTTACAAGGGATTTGCGACGGATCCTAATTATAATAAACTAAAATAAAAATCTGAATTTTGATAATATGACGATTATAATTTATAATTAAATTTTCAATTAAAAAAAATATCTGAAATTTCAATAGAAATTTAAATTCTTAGATTAAAGTAAATATTAGATATACAAAGAAAATTAAATGAATTTTTTAAACCCTAAACCCTTAATATTTTCTTAAACAATCAATCCACTATTTGCAATGGATTTGTGAGGGAGCCATCGCAAATCCATTGCAATTCTGGATTTGCAATGGATTTGCGACGGCTACCTCACAAATCCATTGCAAATTTGCAAGAGATTTGCGACGGATCCTAATTAAAATAAAATAAAAATAAAATCTGAAATTTGATAATATGATAATTATAATTTATAATTTGATTTTAAAATAAAACGAAAATATTTAATTTAAATAGAAATTTAAATTTATGATTAAATTAAATATTAGATATTCAAATAAAATTATAATACATAATTGTTCTAAAATAAACCAAAAATAAATTAAAATATATAATTGTTCTAAAATAAAACATAAAGAAATTAAAATACATAATTGTTCTAAAATAATTGTTCCAATTCTCGTTCCGTAGAAGGGTTGATTCCGTGAATATTTTTTTTAATACTAAACCCTAAACCTTTAATATTTTTGAAAACAAATATCCACGATTTGCAATAGATTTGTGAGGGAGCCGTCACAAATCCCTTGCAAATCTACTCCCTCACAAATCTAGAATTGCAATGGATTTGCGACGGCTCCCTCACAAATCCCTTGCAAATTTGCAAGGGATTTGCGACGGATCCCTATCAATTCCATTGCAAATTTGATTTTATATATTCGAGATCGGAAACGTGGTTCTCGGTGATAAAAGTGAATCCAAAGACCTTATATCTAATGTTAGTTGATAATTTGGTGACATACCACCAAAGATTTGGAGAAGTCTTCGTCATAATTAAATGAACGTAAGATATCATTTCATGTTGTTTATGCTAACTAATATAAAACTATAAAACTTATTATAAATCAGTCGTATTAGCATAATTGGATGATTTTGAAAAGATTGATGATAGCGAATACAATATGAGTAGTGAATTCCTATAATCGGCAGGCTTAGGCTGGACCTTCGGGAACAGATTAATGCAAACTTCTGATCACTCGGCAACCTCCTCTAATGTTCCATCGGCTCTCATGGCCGAGGCTTTGGCGGTGAGGGCTGCCATTATCCATGCTGCGGCCCTTAAGGTCAACAGACTGATTATCAACTCAGATTCTCAACATCTGATGGAGGTAATCAACTCTGGCTCGACACTATCGGAGCTGCACGGCATTCTATCTGACATATCTTTGATAGTCTCTTTGTTTACTTCAATTATGTTCAAATTTATCCCTAGACAGGCAAATGGCAGGGCTGACTACCTAGCCAAACAGGCCTTAAGAAACTTATGTGTAATGAGTTAATTTTAATTTGAAGAAAGAGTTGAACAAAAAAAAAAAAAAAACCTTAAACCCTAAACCCTTAATATTTCTTAAACAATAAATCCATTTTTGCAAGGGATTTGCGACGGATTCTAATTATAATAAAATAAAAATAAAATCTGAAATTTGATAATATGATAATTATAATTTATAATTTGATTTTAAAATAAAACGAAAATATTTAATTTAAATTTATGATTAAATTAAATATTAGATATTCAAATAAAATTATAATACATAATTGTTCTAAAATAAAACGAAAAGAAATTTAAATACATAATTGTTCTAAAATAAAACAAAAAGAAATTAAAATTTATAATTGTTCTAAAATAATTGTTCCAATTCTCGTTCCGTAGAAGGGTTGATTCCGGGAATATTTTTTAAACCCTAAACCCTTAATATTTTTTTTAAACAATAAATCCACTATTTGCAACGGATTTGCGAGGGCGCCGTCGCAAATACATTGCATATTTGCGACGAATTTGCGACGGAGCCATCGCAAATCCATCACATAAATGAATTTTTTTGAATTTTTGGCTCAAAATTGAAAATTTTCACGAAAATTTTGCCTAAATTAAACCGCAAAATTTGCTATGGATTTGCGAGGGATCCCTTGCAATGCCGTCGCAAATCCATTGCTTATTATTTTATATAAGAACTTCCTTTCTTCTCCCCTCACTCATATGTGCAAAATCTTCAAAAAATCCGGCGATCCCTCTTCCTCCTCCGGTGACCGGCGACCGGCGACTTCAGGGTTAAACTCCGGCGATCCCTCCTCCTCCTCCTCCTTCCGCGAGCCCGGCGACTCCTCCTCCCCCTCCTCCGGCGAGCCCTCCTCCTCCTTCTGGGTTACGACTCCGGCGACCCTCCTCCTCTAAATTTAGCTTGATGAATTTAGATTAGTTGATTATTTTTTTTTTTTTGTGTAAAATGTAAAGATTTAGATTATAATAGATTATATTAGTTGTTTGATTTTATTGTTTGTGTTAGTATTTTAGTGTTTGTGTTTGATTTTAGAGTGTTTGTATTTTTTTATGTATTTTAGAACAATTTTGAATTTTAATTTCTTTTTGTTTTATTTTAGAATAATTTTGTTTTTTTATTTTTCTTTGAATATCTAATATTTTAATTTAATCATAAAATTTTAATTTCTATTTAAATTCTGGATTTTGTTTTATTTTAAAATTAAATTATAAATTAGAATCATAATATTATCAAATTTCAGATTTTATTATTTTATTTTATTATAATTAGGATCCGTAGCAATTCCGTCGCAAAATTGCAAAAGAATTGAGATGATTATAATCATAATAGGATCCGTAGCAATTCCGTCGCAAATGTGCAACGGAAATTGTCCCTTGCAAATTTGCGAAGGAAAGTTTTCCTCGCAAATTTGCAATGGAATTGAGAGGATTATAATCATAATAGGATCTGTAGCAATTCCGTCGCAAATGTGCAACGGAAATTGTCCCTTGCAAATTTGCGACGGAAAGTTTCCATCGCAAATTTGCAATGGAATTGAGAGAATTATAATCATAATAGGATTCGTAGCAATTCCGTCGCAAATGTGCAACGGAAATTGTCCCTTGCAAATTTGCGACGGAAAGTTTCTTTCGCAAATTTGCAATGGAATTGAGAGGATTATAATCATAATAGGATCCGTAGCAATTCCGTCGCAAATCTGCAACGGAAATTGTCTCTTGCAAATTTGCGACGGAAAGTTTCCCTCGTAAATTTGCGACAGACTTGCGAGGAGTTTTGATTTGCGACGAGTGATTTGCGACGGATTGATGGTCCTCGCAAATCCGTCGCAAAACATGATTTGCGATGGATTTGCAACGGATTTTGCCATCGCAAATCGCGTGTTTTTTTTGTTGTGAAATTCACCAAAATCTCGGAAAGTATTTGGAACTGAATGTATATTCGAAATCGCCCATCATTCTAAACCTAACAAACATGTGAAGATCGCGTGGTTTACGTTTTTTCTGGATATCCGCATCAAGGATAACATCGTTCTACTCGCAAATGTCTGTGTGCCATATAAAATATGAAATTTGCTTGGTAAATGTACTTTCCGTGCATACTTTTTGAATGATACTTTATTAGATAAACCAGTTAACCAAATGATTTGATGTTATATTGTTTTCATCTACGAAATTTAGTGCATATGGTAAGCTCCGCACCACCATTTTAACCCGACCCGAACCAAGATCGGCACAATTAATCTGGTCCGCAATGATTAACAAAGCCATCAAGGATTTGGCCCATGGACTCATCTTGCCTCGCCAAAAGCCCATGAAGCTCGGTCACGAGATAAAAGGAAATTGTCCACATCGTCTCCGAGAAAAAAGGAAGTTCGTCAATATCATATCTGAGTAGGAAAATGAAATCGCAACTTGATTCGACTGACTCAAACATATATAAATAAGAAGGCACTTCATTCATTAATTAATTGATCATTCATCCCCGATAACTAATAGAAAAATTGTTGCGAACTTTCCGACTTTAGTTTCTAACTCATAGTTATTTTTTCGTTAGCTCGTCGTTCCAACGACCTAACTTTCCTTGTATTCGCCGAGTTTGATTTTAATAAAACAAGACTTTCCGATCCCTTCTACTTATTTGCCCCTTGTATGATACTCGTGATAACACCGTATTTTGCACGATTTTGACTCTTGTTTTTACCCTGTTTCATGCATATTTGCATTCTTTTGTAGTTAATTCATGCATAATTGTCTCATTTCGCTTTATAGTGCATATTAGAGTCTTAGGATGTTTATATTGCATTTGCATAGTACATTGAGTAATTTTTAGGTACTTTTGGAGCTAAACAAGATTGGGAGACTTGGAATGGATAAGAAAATTGACAAAGAAACCAAAGAAATGAAGGAGTGAGCCGAAAAGGAGGTTTATCAGCCATTTGGCCGATAAAAATGTGACCGATAAAAATCGAGTAAGACGAAAGCCTTTTCGATGGATTTAGCTTGGAAGCTCTTCATGAAAGTCATGCGAAATTGAGTAGCTTTCCAACTAGAGTATATTCATATCATTATGATCATCGGTTCAAGAGATACAGGAGATTTATTGAAGATATGTCACTGTCGGAAAAGGTAGAGGCAGTCCGAAGCAGCTGAAAAATCATGTCGGATGGAAGTCTTTCCATGCCCAGTTTAATCTCAAACGTTTCAGGCAGATTTAAAATTGAGTTATCTTTCCAATGGGAGTGGTTTCAGCTCAGTCCCAGTAATATTCCTGGAGTTATCACCGATTTAGTGTTCACATATCAACTCGGTCCAGCTTGCCCAAGATCCGATCCGGTTCGAACCCCTTGTGTATTTAATCAAATTTTAACCTAAGTTTTCATCTTTCTAGAGTTGAGTTTTATCCCAAACTCTCTCTTCTTGAGGAATTTGGATTGTTCTTCATACATATGCCATTATAGAGAAGATTCCTTCACCCTATCTTTTATTTATGTATTCTTTTTATCTTTATGTATTTTTCTCTTATGTTTTTCATGTTTAGACTCTAGGCTTTTTGTTTGATTATGGTTTGCTTGATTGTGATGGTTTGATGATTGATTGTTGATGTTTAGGACTACATAAACCTTGGTTCTCATGTTAGGAAAGATCTTAACGCTAGGAATGACTTGATCTCTCAATTCAAGAACCTATGACATTTATCGCCCAGAAGGTGTTCGATGAAATGTCTAGAAAACTTCCAAGCATGCAGTTCAATTCTTAGCCAATGGAAATTGATGATTAAGGTGAATTGTTGACTTGTATGGACTAATGTTTAATGATTATGGATCATTTAGTTGCGAACAAAAGTTGTTGATAACTAGATGATTTGTAAATGAATTAGTATCATTGGAGTGAACTAACTACTTATGTGATCCATGTCATAAGAATGAATGTGCATTGAATGCCTATGCATCATTAGTCAATTGTCTTGATGGTTGGATGACAATGATTTAGATTGATCATTGATATATCTTTCACATATGTTGCTCTTAGTGCTAGATTATGATTGGAAAATGGAATCTAGAACTTAGACATTTCACACCCGGAAGGTGTTTGATGAAATGCTTGAACCAAACCTATTGTGAGTTTTTCACATCCTAGCGAACGGGAGTTGATGTTTAGGGTGATTAGTGAACTAAATGGACTTACGATTAATGCTCATTGATTATCTAATCGCGAACAAAAGTTGTTGATGATTAGGTGATTAGTGAAGGGATTGGTACCACATAAGTGGATTAGCGTTATGTTTGTGTTCCATGTTTTAGGATAGTGTTTAATACTTTCAAATGAATCATTGTTTGATTGTTAATCATTTCTTTGATAGTTTAATACATGATCCAACGCTTTTATCTTGTTTTACTTTCTTGCACTTTATAGATTAGACATAAAACAAAAACCCAAAAAAATTTGTTCTAGATTAAGAAGTTTTTTGCACTGTTAGTGCTTCAATCTTAATCCCATATGGATTGACATCTCAAATTCTACAATGACATGAGTACACTTGGATAATTGAAATCGAAAATATCCTCGTATCAATTTGGGCCTGTCACTTGTATAAAGCACAACAAGCCCATGCTTTAGGCCACAATAAAATAACTTATTTTAAGGGTCACATTACCTAATTTTTACTTTAGTGCAGTAGCTTTCTAACTCAATGTCTCTAGCTCGATCAACTTCATTGATGCGTTTCTTTAATTATTATTTTTATTTATGTTTTATGATCTAACTAAATATCTTTGTTTTGCCAAATATGCCACGTATTGTTTACTGAAATTTCCTTTTTGCCAAATATACTCATCTTGGATTTATTTTCATGTTTAATAACTTATATTTTATTTATTTTTTCAGCCATATTATTAACCTTATTTTATTGTAACGATTTTTATAACTATATCATTTTACAATAATGAACTTTATAGTGCTGTAATTAAGAAAAACCCTAATAAAGATCAAACAAACAATTCATCTACTATTCTCTTTTTAAATATTGGATCATCTGTTTAAAAAATAATCCTAACTAATCAAATATATAGATATATTTCTGTAAAATAAACCACTTATGTGTAAATAAAAAAAAATATGATGTATAATTGTTAATTTTTTTAATTAAAATATAGAACCACATTTTACTAATTTCTTTTAAGCCTCTAAATTAGCAGGCCAGCACTGAATACTCGTATCCTACATTTAGTTTTGGAATACTCCATGAACAGATCGTATACAAAGAATGGACATTGTGTCACTTTGTTGTATCAGCAGGTGGAGTTGTTCACGAGTTCGAGACTCGGTGATGGAGAGGAGATTAAATTAAGATGTTCTTGTCTCAACCCGTTGTAATTATGAGTCAAATGCCTAGAATTTATTGATAAAAGAGGTGGAGTTGTTGACTAAGAGAAGCTATTCCCATGAAGCTGATCCACAATATGTTCTTTTTGGGGATAAAACGTGAATTTTATTTTCCAGAGGGAATAGTTTTGATTAAAACAACTTGGCAAAGCTAAAATGTTTTTCAAATGGCCCATAAAAAAAAAAAAAAAAATAGAAAAAGCCTAATTGAAACCAGGAAATATATTTTAGATCAGATTGTTCATAGCCTATGAATCATAGGTGAACCATTGAGATATCGGAAAGTTGTGGCCCAAATACAATATCTTTGCCACCCTAATTTAATCTAAGTTACCTTCCACCATGAGTATGTAGTAGAGAATTAGAGATCAAGATATACCCTCATTGTAACCATCCATCTAACTATTTTAGAGCATCTATGAGACACTTTCTATTAAATAAAAAAAATAAAAAATAAAAAAAGAAGAGAGAGAGACATAGGTGTCTCAAATGAGTCGTTCCAAAATAAAGTTGAGACATCTTGAGCTGACGTGTCACATTATAATTGGTCTAATTTTTTTTAAAATTTAATTATTTAATTAAAAAACAAAATTAATTTTTTTTTGGTGAAACACCCTTGATAGTCAAGGCTAGTCTTAACTTTAATTCATTGAAAATTCAGCAGAGACAAAAAATGGTTTGTATGTCTTTCTAAAAATCATTTCTAATCATCAACTACTTTAAGAGAAAATCACACTAAAATTACTTGTTGAATTGACTATATTTACTTAGTTTAATCCATAGAATAAATCATAAGGAAGCAAAACATAACAGATTAACAGGTAAACCTATAGTATGTTTTTACATCCCTATGTGTGTTTGTATGTCATTTGTATAACGATTTCCGTATGTCTATAACGATCATTGGTCAAAATAAAAAGAGAGTTGTGTATCATTGGTAAAACGACACGATAGATTGCTAAATTAATTATAGTGAGACTTTTGTTAACCACTAACCACATTAAAGAGTAAACATATAGTAAGACTTTTCATATAATAAAAAAGGAGAGATTGGAAAATGCAAGTTTTTTTTTTGTCAAGGGAACATGGAAGTTTTCAGCTGTACACAAAAGAACCAAAACATTAAATCGCCTAACTCTAAAGTGACACGTAAGAAAAAAAATTGGTACGTTTACAGACAATGAAAAATCATATTTTTAAATAGAAATAAATAAACAAGAGCGGACCAAATATCTGATTAAATATTTGAATTTTTGGCGGATATCCGATTAGTTACGGAGCGGATAGAATCTGCTATAATTCAATGTCAGTTTTTGTGAATTTAAACCTTTTTCCTAAAAATGATGTGTGTTACCATTCTTGTGTTTCCAGCTATTCTTTCACATGTTAATCAATGAATGTTATAGTAATCAGATTAGCACAGTGAGTAATCTACACATAATTTTTTAGAACATGGAGTAATCTAGGAATTTCACCTCCTATATCATTATGAGGAAAAAAAAAATCATCACTACCCCAAGTTAATCTCAATACCACTCTCTCTTTTAATGAGTGTGTGAAATGACAAATTTGCCCTATCCAAACCCAGCCAAAAATACCCAAACCCAGCCTGCCCAGGTCCGTTTCTATTGGGCAAAAGAGAAAAAATAAAACAAACAAAAAAAGAAAACGGAAAACTCGACGCGGGGAATCCATCCAGCTCCGACGTCGGCGCCGTTGCGTCTCCGGCCAGCAGTCATTGCCTCCGTCGCGAGTCCGTCGATCTCCAGCGAGGTTTGTGCTTCTCCGTCGAACTCCATTGAGCTCCATTGAGCTCCATTGGGTTTAGGGATTGGATTGGTAGATTCAATCGATGAGTTTGCACATTGTTGTTTAGCCAATGATTATGTGTCGATTGGGACTTTAAATTGAGTAGAAATGCATTTTAGAGGTAGAGTCGTTGTGGATTGTATGCAGATTGGAACCCGAAATCGAATAAATTTGTGTTCCTGCGCTAGGAGAACTAGGGACAACTAGGTATCACTGTGAATAATCATTTATTAATTAAAAATGGTGGTATAACTGAAGACAACTACGTATAACTGTGGACAACTAAAGTATACTGATATGCTCAAATTAATACCCTAACAGTACTAAAGCAGTTGTTGCAGTATAGCTAGGGGTCGAACCACAAAGACTCACGGAGATCACACAATAGATTATATAGTATCGAACTAAGCCAAGTCAAAAGATGTAATTGAAAGCAGTGCAGAAATTAAAAGAGTTGTAAATCAATGGATGAAATATAGACCCAGGGTGTTTCTCAGGAAATCAATGAATGCAGATAAACTAACTAGCAGGATTCAGATTTAGCGCAGTTCTTGAACTCAAATCACTAAAGTATAATTAACCAACTGTCGTTGCGAGAATTATCTAAATCTAAATCCTAGGAATTCCAAATTTTTTTGCGAATCCTAAAGTCTAAATCAGTTTTAAAGTTCAGGTTTGATATGTTCACAAATCAATTAAACCAAATCTCTTTGCGAATAATCAATTTGCTCACCCTAGGTTCTATCAGGTAATTAATCGCACTGTCATGCCTAATCAATTATTCTAAGATCTAAGTTCCAGATTCGTCAACCTAGAATTAGCTTTGAGAACAACCTATGGTGAAGAACTAATTCAGATGGTGAATCCTAAACAGATAATTAACCTAGCATTCAGAGAAAACTTTTATGAGAAAACCCTAAACCTAAGTGGATCTACTCAGACATGGAGAATGAAACAATCAACATAACTGAATAAATCATCAATAGAATAATCAGAAAGGTTTAGAGATCTGATCTCGGACGAAGGGAGATTCAGACTTGTCTCTCTAAAACTAAAAGTAAAATCAAAGTATAGAATAAAGCATACAATAAAGCATAGCCTAAAAGTGGCTGTAAAAATCCCTATAAATAACATAAATCACGAGTTGGAGTCTTCTTGTAATTATTAAAGACTTCTGGGCACTTTTGCAATTCTTCAAGTCTTGGAAAACTCGCGGGTCGTGTCAGCCTCGAAGAGTATCGATCGATACCAGGGGGTATCGATCGATGCTTGTCGTGAAATCAGGCACTCAGCAACACGACTTCAGCTTTTGCTCCAAACTGTTCCAGAAAACTCCAATAATTCCAATAATGCTCTAAACGTGCTATAACCTGTAAAAGACTCTAAAATACTACAAAACACTAGAAAGACTCTATAAAAAGGACTTATATCATGGTCTTAACAGGGTAAAAACCATGATATATCAACAACTAGCGTAAAATTGGGTACAACTATAAGTATATATTGAGTTGTTTGGTGTTGTTTTCGCAGGATAGAATGAGCAACATCGTCTGCATCTATTATAAATGTCAGGGGCGCATTTATAGTGTAGTGTTGAAAGAGGAGATAACTTTGGAGAAGGTAGAAGGTAGGCTATACAAGAAGCATGCGTTAGATGAAAGTAATGTTAGATTGGAATTGAGTTACTTTTCTATGGTGGTTGGATGTGAACAACATTTGAGTATTGATGATGATGAAGATCTTGCTGGTTATGTAATGACCGTTGATAAAGAGAACCGTAGACCTGTTTTGAATGTGGAGGTCATGACTAGACCGGGGTTGCCCTCGCAACAGTCGATAGCGGGGAAAAGCTCGTATGGTATGAACTATGACCATCGAAGTGATGATGAAATAGGACCTAATGCCTTGACGTTGTACGTAGACAACAGACAAGCAAATGAAGAAGAGGAGGTGAGAGAGGATGATGATGATGTATTGGAGGATAACAATATGGATACATCGGGTATGCGTGATGAATATTATGAGGAAGCACCCGTTGTTGAAGGTAGTCAGTTTGTAGCTCTATGGGAAGACGGTTTTGGTGTGAGTGTGCGTCAAGAATTCCGAGATAAGAAGGCGGTTATAGAGTTGGTCCAGAAATTGTCATTTATTAACTCTTTTGATTATGTTATAAAACATTCTGATATAACGCGGTGGGTGGTTAAATGTTCTATACAAAGATGTAGTTGGGGTCTACGAGCAACAAGGACTGATAACACGGATATGTTCTCGATTAGAACGTATACGAAGATGCACACATGCAACCAGGCTGATTAGAGTGCAAGCGTTGATAAGAGGAGAGGCTCATCACAACTAGTTTCATCTTATTTGAGTGAGAAATATCCCGGGAAACTCAAAACTCCAAGGCCTAATGTCATCAGGAAACTAGTTAGGCAAGAATATGGTGTAGAAATATCATACTCGACGGCGTTGGAGGGAAAAATCAAGCGGTTTGTGAGTTGCGTGGTAATCCGGAAGATGGGTACAAGATGTTGTATAGTTATTTGTACGTGTTAGAGGAGGTCAATCATGGAACGATAACTAGTGTGGAACTGGATGAGGCGGGAAAATTCAAGTATCTATTCATAGCTTTGGGAGCTAGCATTGAAGGATTTGCATGCATGAGGAAAGTGATAATTGTGGATGCAACTTTCTTGAAGAACGGATATGGTGGAGTACTAGTTTTTGTCATTGCCTAAGATCCTAATCGTCACATTTATCCCATAGCGTTCGGTGTACTAGACGGTGAGAACAATGCGAATTGGACATGGTTTTTCGAGATGTTGAAAAGCGTTTTAGGCAACCTAGGGGACTCCTCTGAATTGGTATTTGTGAGTGATAGAAATCCAAGCCTCATCAACGCAATAGCAAACGTGTTCCCACAAGCTCGACATGGGTATTGTTTATGGGCCTATGGCATTTAGCCCAAAACGTGAAAGGTAATGCTTCTAATGCAAATAAATCCGTAGTGGCTTTCAGATTCCAGGAGTGCGGTTGGGCTCACACAGAGGCTGAGTTCTACAGTCGTTACAACATGTTTAAGAGGAGATTTCCTTCCGCGGTGAAGTATGTGGAGGAAAGCACCGTGAAGGAAAAATGGTAAAGATGTTTTTTTCCCGGTGCCCGATACAACCTAGACACGAGCAATTCTGCTGAATCTCTGAACAACACTTTTAACAACGCGAGGAAGTACTCCTTAATACCCATGCTGGATACTATCATTGCAAAGTTTTCTGATTGGTTTAACGAGCATAGGAAAGAGGCCGTGTCAGGACATGTTGATAACAAACTGGTGCCTTTGGTTGAGAACTTCTTGTATGATAACTGGGATACTGCTAAGAAATTAATCGTGAGGGAGGTAAACAGTTACGAGCTCGAATACGAAGTCGTTGATATTGATACTAAGGTTTATTTGGTGAACTTGGAAAGGAAGAGTTGCTCTTGTAGGTTCTTCGATATTCAGAAGTATATTTGTCTCCACGCACAAGCAACATATATCTCATTTAGAAAAAATGGTGTTGGAGTTAGTTGTCGTGATACCCAAATAGAAGTACATGAGTTGTGTTCGAAATATTATTGGACGGAGTTGTGGGCATTGGTTTATCACAGGTCCATTTATGTTGTCCCGGATATGTCTGCATGGATTGTCCCCGATTATATCAAAGAGAAGCAAATCCTACCTCCGGATCGCAAGATAAAAAAAGGTAGGAGGAGAGTGACGAGGTTTCCATCAGCAGGAGAAATGCGTCGTCGAAGGACACCGAATAAAAGGCGTCGAAGAACACTACTCTGGATTTTATTTGGAGATAAGAACTTGTGATCTTTGTTAGCTTTTGTTCTGTAAAACAACTCAGTACAACTGGTATTTCATTATGTAAAACTACTTATGTCCTCAAAATTGATTATGTTCTGTTAGAAACAACTAGGTATAACTCGGTATCACTATACTTTATCTACAAGGTGCACATAATTATTCAACCAGCTTGTTTGGGTTGTAGAGGTGGCTAACAAATGTTAAAACACGGTGCAATGTACTGTGGATGCAAAATATAACTACTTCAAACTTTGGTATAACTACTATAACTACTTCAAACTTTTGCCAATAGTACGTCGAATGTGGATAACTTTTTTATGCATAAAATATTTGAAATGATATTTGGTGTCGAATAAAATGTTATAACATCAAGAGAGTAGCATTAAAAAGGGAAAATATTAAATTCCCATCTTTTTATGAGTTGTTGTGGAAACAATTACACAACATTGACCTTGTAGTTTTAAAAGCATTTACATAGTAATAGCCAGTTTAGGAAGAAAACCTACTAACCTAAATACTGATTTGACGCAAATGACTGCATAAAACAATCAGAACTATATGTCTAAGCACTTATCTATTCTGTAAAACTAGTAAAACATATCTTAGGGGCAAGTAATACTAGATAAACATAAAATCAGCAAAAGTACAACTATGACCATCTATGACCCAAACTCGTAATACTAGTATACTCTGGACAACTATGACCAAATATTTAGAGGGAAATTTGAAATTTGGAAAATTTCAAAATAAAAAATCCAAATTTTTTGCAAATGTTTCTTTTGTCTCCAAACAATCTTTTCCAATTATCCTCCCATTTAGCAAATCACAACTCTCTCTATCTCCCTCTCTCTCCCTCTCTCTCTCTCTCTCTCTCTCTCTCTCTCTCTCTCTCTCTCTCTCTCTCTCTCTCTCTCTCTCTCTCTCATTTTCTCTTCCTTCCTTCACGAGAATCTGAAATCGAAATGGAGGAAAATAGCTATCACTGGACGGACAACTTCTGCGTTGAACCATACGAGGAGGAGAGGAGGCGCAGTAAGGAGATGAAGCGGATGAAGGAGCATTTCGACATGGTTGGCTTCATCGCCGACGTCCAATATGGGATTCCAACCAAATGCCCTTGTGGTGGACAAATCAAGCAAGATGTCTACACACAGCCAAAGTTTCGGAATGATTTCGACACTTTACCGGACAGTAGGTACTTCACCTGCAACAAATTTAAGGTAAAATTTTATTTCTAGGTTTTTTTTGGGGTAATACTAGATAAACTAGGTAAAACTATTTGAATGTTCTTCGACGGATAACTAGTAAAACTATTTGAATGTTCATTGCTAGGATGATGGACTCCACTTTCGCCAGCCGTGGGTTTTTGGTGTCGAGCAAGAGATTTCGAAGCTAATTCGGAAGGTTGAAGAGCAGAGCGAGAAGATTGAAGAAATGCAAAAGAAGATTGAAGAAATGCAAAAGGAGATTTAAGTAGTTGTTTAAGACCTATTATCTATTATCTAAAATGCTGTATAAGACATATTATGTAATCCCAAAACTTCATTTCTATTTTGTATAAGACATATTATGTTTGCCCATCTAATCTTATCAATGACTTTGTTTATGAGAATCTTGTATGTTTCTTATCTTATCAACGGGTTTGTACATAGTTGTACGTAGTTATACCAACATATTTTACCAAGTATTACCAACATAGTTTTACGAATATCAACATAAGATCTACAAACCACCACAAAAGTTTAAACCAACATAGTTTTACGAATATCAACATAAGATCTACAAACCACCCCAAAAGTTTAAACCAACACCAAGTTATATGTCCAAACAAACCCAACAAATAACCGAGAAATAAGTTCAACAAACAACCAAAAGGGAGAGAAACAACCAACATCTATCCATTCCTCGCTCTCTACTCTTCCATAGATGCTTCCACCACATCCAATCTTGCATCAACTCCATTCACCTTCTCCTGAATCTCTTTTATGCTCTTCAAGATCTCGGCCAATTCGTTTGGAGGTGTTTGCACCGGTGGAGCCTCTACTCGTTCCATCTCCTTATCATTTTTGGCACGCGCAGCAAAGTTTTGATCAAACAGGTCTTCAAAGAAGATAGTGTAACCTTTGGCCAGGCGCTTGGTCCAACTATCAACCACGAGATCATCTTCATCACGATCGTCGTCTTTCTCTAAGATTTGAGCCAATAGATTCTTTTTCTCTCTCAGACTGATTAAAACGAGGCTGTCAATGTCCTGCTGTGAAGGAATCAAATAAATGTTTCCAACTCAAATATATGTTTCCAACTTAAATAAATGTTTAGATGCAAGGTACAAATTACCTGAGTAGTACCAAGTTCTTCATTGATTGCCTCAATCGGAAAGCCTTTCATATCTCCTTTCATGAACTTCGACTTGCACATCCTCGGACACATCAAGTCTGCTTCTGGGACACTCTCCCTAAATCGCTTTTCCAATTGAGGAATTGCCTCAAACGCTAGTAGCTACAAAACAAAGACTTAATTTGAATTAAAGAAACATCAACATTCTCATAATCATTGTACTTACCTCCAAAGGAATACGTAATCCAGGAATGAGCCACTGTGTCCCTGCCTTCACCCCCCCCCTTTGGTTTGAAAATGTTCCACCGTGTGCATAATCTCCTTCACCATGAAGTCGTAAGACAATCTCCCCCAAGGAAATGTCATACAATAGTCAAGATCATCCACATCCCTTTTAAACACTTCCAAAACGTCGGGTGCACCATCTCCAGTCTTCGTTTGTGCACAAACTATACTCGAAAGGAAGAACAACACAGTCATCTTCAATTTGTCATTACCATGTCCCATTTCTTCAAGCTTTGCTCTCAGCATCGGTCAGGGGCGGGTTCAGGGCGTCAAGCGTTTTGAACACGTCTTTGAGATAGCACCGTGTCCCTACCTTCACAGGATGCTGATAGCTGCTAGTAGGGAGGTACAAACTCTTTGGTTTTAGTGCCATGAACCTCTGCTCAATCTGCAAAATAACAATCAACTTCACTCAGTTATACAAGAATTATGCCATACAATTTTACCAAGTTTTCCTAGAGTTACTACTATAGTTTTACCAAGTTCTACAGCTACATTTTTACAAAATTTTCCAAAGTTATACTAATATAGTTTTACTAAGTATTCCACAGTTATCATATTTATCACAAGTATCACGAATATATCAAGTAGAGTTACCAAGTATTCCCTAGTTGTCCTATTGCTCCAAGTATTACTAGTTTTCCCTACACATTATTCTCTATTTCTACTAGTTTTCCCTATTGCTTCTTACCTCACTCTCCGATTCATATTCGGATTCGGTTGCTTCAGTTGACTCTCCACTCGAGTCATTGGCTATCTCCTTGCCCTTGGCTACTGCCTCTCCTTCTTCTTCGTCTTCTTCACCGCTCTCTTCTTCTTCTTCTTCAAACTCCTTCTCTTCTTCTTCATCCTGATCGGCCACCAGAGGAAGCGAAGATGAAGCATTCACCACCGGAGTAGAAGCTTCGACCACCGGAGGAACCACTGAAGTAGAAGCTTCGACCACCGCCGGAACCACCGCCTCCGCCGCCTGCGAATTCCCTACTTCTTTTGGGCCGATCTTCATCTTCGCCGCCCTCTTTTCTTCACCGGGATTCTTCTTATTCTTCGCATAAACCTTCACTTTCGAAGTAGAAGCTTCGACCACCATCTCCGGAACCGAATATGAACCTTCCACCGCCGTCGGAACCACCGTCTCCGCCGCATGCGAATCCCCTACTTCTTTTGGGCCGATCTTCATCTTCTTCGCCGCCCTCTTTTCTTCACCGGGATTCTTCTTCTTCTTCGCATAAACCTTCTTCATATTCTCGTCCTTCTTCGGATTCTCCATCACTTTCGCCTCCTTTGCGCCGCTATTAGGGGTTCTTCTCTTGGACCGTCGTGTTTTCACCATTGTCTGAGTGAAGGAGGAGAATGCGGGGAGGGGAAGGGATTTGGGGAGAATTCATCAGTTTTCCCGAGTTTTGCGGTTTTGGGAATTAATGGGGGAAAGTTAGATTTTTGATTCAATTTATGAATTTTGAAAAAAAAAAACCGAATCGGGTGTAATCGGGTCAAACCCGCGTCTCGCGGATCAAATCGGGTCACACCAGGTAGAAACTGTAAATATCATGATCTTGGTCTGTTTTTTTTGTAACTTAGTCATTTTTCTATTTAAAAAAAAAAATCAAAAAAACTGAGATTTGAGATTAAAATCTCAGCAGAGTGCTATCCGAGAAGAATCCCCAGTAATCTACACATAATTTTTTTTTTCAGTAAGGCGACCGTTTTTTAGAACAGGAAGTAATCTACATATATATATATATATTTGTATTTAAAGTATAAGCAATAAAATCTCATTTACTACAAGTAATTCAACAAACTTTCACCTAAATAAAAAAGGTTTTATCTCCATTTTGCAAATTAACCATCTTCTCAACTAAAAACCAAGTTTTTTTCATACACTGATAATTTTATTGGAGTCTTGGGGTTTCTTCCTTGCGTTTTACGGCTATATTTGCTACAACGTGAAGATACAAATGAAAAAAAGGAGTTTAATTATAGCAAGAAACTTAGACAAAAAAATCCTGAAAATTCGTAAAAAAGACAAAAATTGTTTTTTTTTCACGGATTTACTAGGGGTTATTTATCATGCGATTTTTTTTTACCTTCGAACATTAATTATGTGAAATTATTGGAAATAAATAAAGTTATGGAATTTGCGGTTTCTGTTTCTCTAAATCATATATATGCATTCATGAATATGAGTGATGACACAGTAACACACTGATACAAGTCAATAATCATTTCCGATTATCTTTAAGTTGTTTGGTTTAAAAATTATTTGACCAAATTCGATCTATATAAAATCTTGATTAAGTTTTTTTAGGTTTTCGATCAGGTTTAAGTTGTTTGGATAATAAAATCTTATCATACCCTAAGAAAATGCTCTACGAAAGGCCCATATGAATTATTTTCCTAGTGCTCCAATTTTAAGGGATCTACGTAAAAAAGAATTACATCTAAATACTTTTCATATATTCAAAACATAGTTTGGAGGAAAAAATCCAAAAAATATTTAATAAAAAAGAAATATATCCATAAAACAATGCAAAAAAAAATATATATATATATATATATATAAAGTTAGTTTTCTTCACTTTCCCTTTCGCCACCTCAATGTCCACTTTGACATCCACTATTTTTTTTCTAAAATCCCCAAAAAATAAAACTTTCACAATAGCTATTTCAATAAAATGCCTTATCTACTTTCAAAAATATATGAGTTGCATTAAAACAATACATCTATATTAAGAAACTATACAGAATTACGAAACTAATTACATAGATCAACTAAAAAATGCTCACTTCCCAAAACTTTAGTATGATAATATCTTCTATTTTGAGGTTTTTTGGCATTTTGGGAAAACAATCTATCTACACAAGAAACAACGCGTTGAGTCCCGGAAAACACAATGGGGGGGGGGGGAGTGTTTTTCGAGAATGCTTTGACGCTCAAGTCAATAAAAAAAAGAGAGATAATGACCACGGGTTGGGCGTCGGGTCCGAAGAGAATCGAAAAACGGGTTAGAATAGTTGAGTGACTTAGGGTCCGAAAAAGGAGATGGATCCTCTAAGTATCTGGGACTTGTGGAGCTATTTATGGTGACGAAAGTGAGAAATGTGAGAACTTTAGGGTGATTCCGGCCAAAGAATAGCCGGAGACAGTATCAGAACCAATTTAGGGATATCGGAGAAGGTTTTCTGTGTGTTTGAGAGAAAATATAGAAGAGAGAAAATTAGGTCAAATGACTATATGTGAATGAAAATGTCTGTCCCCTGCTCTCGGGGAGCGCATGTGACTTTTATAGAGTATACATGCCCCGAATCATATATTGGGTCATATTTCTGTAGTTCGGGGCGAGCGGGTGGATCCTCTGAGTTGACTCCTTGTACGTCGTATTAAAGTGCTTTTTCTGCGTCTATATTTGTCTGTTAGCAGCTCTAACTTGCGCCGAGTTTTCCTTGCTATGTGCCTTACGTTTTTGACGCCGCATGGTATGTTCGTCCCATACCGCATGCCTCTCGAGGTTCTGTGTCACGCCGCGTAGCGTGAATCTTCAACTAAGTATTTGGGCGGGAATAGTTCGAATTGCAAAGCATTGTCTATGGAGATAAAATAGTGAAAGACTCGTTCTTAATAATTCTCTTTTACCTTCCCGATAACCTGGTAAGAGGTATCGGGTTTTTCTTACCTTTCCGAGTATTACTACCCGATTGTCTGAGAGCTTACCTTCCCGGGCAGTAATGCCCGGTCTGTGGCGATGTAGACGGGAATTCGACATGTACATGTCCGGGTTAATCCCTACTACCGCAAATTGCGACGACTATTTTCCCTCGCAAAATTGCTACGAATTTGTGACGACAAACTGTCCCTCGCAATATCGTTGCAAAGGTGTAGCAAAGTCGTCGCAAATTGCGACAACTATTTTCCTCGAAAATTTGCCACGGATTGCAACGACCATGAGTGCACTCGCAATATATTCGCAAATCCGTCGTAAATTTGTGAGGGATTATATCCATCGCAAATTCCCTTGCAAATCGATTGTTTTCTTATAGTGAATAGAAATAAAATTTAATTGATATATTAAAAATGAATATGAATAACTATATTTTTAAATTAACATTAAAGAGAAAAAAATTTAAGATTATTTTAATTTTTAGTTTTTAAAAGCAATAACTTACTGAAAAATATGAACAAAAACTATAAGAATATTTTTTTATTTACATTGTATATTATGTATGGGTTAAAAAGAAATAATATGGATATGATAAAGATAAGTTTTAACAAATATAAGAGAAAATAAAAAGGTTATATAAGCCCCACAATAGAAAAGAAAAAAAAAACGAAAGTGGTCAAAAGATTGTAAATAGTCATTATTAAGGGAAAATGAGTTTCAGGAGATTGACAGATTGAAGATCAGAACGAGATCAAGGACAACTAAGTGTCGTTGAATTTAGTTATATATACAATAGATAGAAGTCGCAGTTACACTTAAACCATATAAGAAAAGTTCAAAAATTTGATAGTAGTATACTATGTATTTTTCAATTTAATTTTCTTTTTTTTTAAAAAAAATTTTCAACACTAAAAAAGAATCAATGGTCATAATGTTTAAGAATTACCGCAATAAAATAAACAAATAAAATGTTATATATCTTTTCAAATCACTATAATATCATCATCAATTTTATTTATTATTAAATTTTCATCACTTATCGTATCGCCATCTATTACCACTATTAACCATACCACCACGCATTTTGTACCGCTATAAAAGAAATTACGATGATATGTCAACATTTCAATTCATACATCAATTTAGTTTTGATTGTTATAGATTAAAACCAAATAGTATATATTTCATTTTTAGTATATTCAAATATAAAAGAATTACATACATCAAATTCACATATTTAATATTTTAGTAAACAAAGAATGCTACACTTTATTTATTTGACATTATCGATGCAAACGGTTAGTAAACCGTTTAGTTAATTTAAAATTGTAGATAAAAATTATTTAATTGAGTAAAAAAATAAACTAGCTAAACACACTAATTAAATATTTTAAATGAAATTAAAAAAATAACAATAAATTGAAATGTGGTATAACTTTAAATCTGCACAACGCGAGGCTAGATTTATAGTGTTTAAAAATCATAGATTAAGGCACTAAATAAAAGCTTACACACGACTTTATGTAGACTTTATATATTAGATTTATTGTTTCCTTAGTCTATATGTTTAAAAGCAAAGAAGACTAAATGAGCCAACTATAATTATGATGGCTCCATGCCACATTCTAGGAAAAGTGATTAAGTGAGTCAACCATCTTGACTTTGACTGCAAATTTTTTCAAACCAATTTTACACGTTATGAATTTACTTTTTTTTTTATTGAGAAGAAATTTCAATTACATTTTCAAATATATATATTTGAAGAATATCTCCGAACATGATGTCCTTTTTTGAACTGTTTCGTTTTCTGCATTACATTATGCGGAATAGTAATACAACTAGATTCTAACATGTGCATCCGAACATAATAAATTATTTTGTAAAGTAAATTTTAAAATATACAAAATATGAAATAAAAAATAAGATCTAATTTAAGTGTTATTGATTCTAATATGTTTAACGCAACAAACGTTACGACCACTCATGCGTTGAATCCCATCCTGGTACAAGTGTTGGAAGAGCTAGAGCGTATGATGCTATTGAATTCACTTCCGACCGCTTTCTACTAGTAGAGAAAGTCTTTCGTTTAGAGCCGATACCACAAGGTTTACTGCAAGGAACAACAAGGCAAGGAACCAGAGGGGAGATGTACAGGTGCAGAGAGCAAGAAGGAATCAAACCCCCGAGAGTGAGCAGTGGGAGTCAGATCCGAGGGATTGACAAAGAATATTTTGTTGATTTGTTGTGCCATATGTATTTTGATGTTTATACCATATTTCTAACACGTACTATGCGAAATCTAGATTCTAATCCACGCTATGTGTTAGACAATAATTTTTATACATTACTTTTTTGTGAAATTTATATTGAGCAAACACTAACGAAAATAGTTTGACTTAAATTTTAATGAAAACTTTCGTGATTATGTGATTTTTTGTAACCTTAAATAATAGCAAAGTTTGCTATCTAACAAAAAAAAAGTAAATCTTTATAAAAGTTATGATGTTATTATATGATGGATATTAGTAAAATAGGAGTATGAGTTAGTTAAATATATTTTGATGTAATCTTAATTGTAAATTTTGTTGTTATATGAATTTAGATTACTACACAAACCAATTGTTTTATTGTTTTATTAAAATAAAATTTTACAAATTATATATTTATGAGTATTAAAATAGGTTAATTCGTCCTTTTAATTTACTTTGAATCAGCATATTATCTTGTATATTTTGACAAACCAACCCGCAAATGACCGCAATTATAAAAACATAACCCTAATTTGGCCCACCATATTACCGTATAATATAAATATTTATTAATTTTGAATTTTCGAAACTTTATCAAGTTAAAATGTGTTTAATAATAAGATTTATAATTTGGTCTAATTATGGTTCAATTAAATAATCAGATTAAACCAAACATAAATTTTTAAATTTGAACGTCAGTTAAATTTTCAAATTTGGATTAAAACCTCAGGTACCAAGGCAATAATTTAATCAATCAAATAGAGATTTAATGTTATTTATAGATATTATAATTAATTAGAATGTCCATATCTAACAATAAATATATTATGAATATATATTTTAAAGATATGTTTGGCAACATGTATAGTTATCCACATATATTATAATCATATATGTATTTATTCTTGTTTAGACACAAAAAGTGTATTTGTTTTAATAGTATAAATTAAACAATGATACTAAGTACTAACACCACTACAAGAAAGCAGGCGATTACCAACGAAATTTTACATCGAATATTAGCCGTCGTAAATATACATCGGGTTTACGACGACATTACGACTCATTTTAAATTCGAAGTAAATTCGTCGTAAATATTGGTCGTCGTAATATCGTCATAAATGTACGTCGCTATTACGACAATTTTTATATAGTCGTAATATCGATGTAATTGTACATCAAAATTACGATGACTTGTATTCGATGTAAATTACGACGAGTTTACGTCTATTTTTTCTAGATAGGTGAGCACGTTTTAAGCAGGGTTACCTAATTATTTACATCTAATATATTCGTCGTAAATCCGTCGTATATGCGATGTAAAATCGTTGTAAATTTTATTTGGATGTAAATTCGATGTAAACTGTCGATGTAAATCCGTTGGTAAATCCTAAAAATTTCTATAAATACTTGCGTAATTCGAACGAAAGTTATCAAAAAAAAAACAATCTCTAATATAAAAAAAAACACTTCAAAAACTATTTTTATAAAATGTCCATATACGAACTACGAAGATGGATGTATACGCAAAAGGATTCGGAGGGATCGTTGACGAAAGAATTCCAAGAGGGGCTTGAAATATTCATGTATCAGGCCGGAAATATGCAAACAACCCTCGAAAGCGGTAAGATGTTCTGTCCTTGTCGTAAATGCAAGAATACGAGATATATTTTTATTAAGACGGTGTGGAAGCATTTACTAAATAGAGGGTTTATGCCGTAATATTATGTTTGGTATCAACATGGAGAGGGTTTTGAAAGGAGTACTAATGATCAAGCTGATTGTAGTAGTAATTATCAAGGTCATGTAGATTTTGATCAGGGTAGTAGTTATCATCATGGTCATGAAAATCAATTTGATCAGCATGGTCAAGATCATGATAGGATGCATGAAATGGTCAATGATGCATTTCATGAAACAAATATTGATAATAGTGAGGAACCCAATGTAGATGCGAAGCGGTTTTATGATATGCTAGCCGCTGCAAATCAGCCACTCTACGATGGATGTAGAGAAGGTCACTCTAAATTGTCGTTAGCAGCTAGGATGATGACAATTAAAACTGATCATAACTTAGCTGAGGCTTGCATGGATGATTGGGCTGATCTTATTAAAGAGTATTTTCCAGATGATAATTTGGCTGCCGAAACATACTATGAGATACAGAAGTTGGTGTTTAGTCTTGGGTTGCCTTCTGAGATGATAGATGTATGTGTTGACAATTGTATGCTGTTTTGGAAAGATGATGATAAGCTGCAGGAGTGTCGATTTTGCCAAAAGCCGAGATTCAGGCCACAAACTTCTAGGCGTAGTAAGATACCGTACCAACGGATGTGGTATCTTCCTATAACTGATAGGTTGAAACGATTGTATCAATATGAAAGGACAGCTGATCGATGAGGTGGCATGCAAAATATTCGCAGAGAGAAGGAGAATTGACTCACCCGACAGATGCAAAAGCTTGGAAACACTTTAACACGGTACACCCGGAATTTGCTAAATTTAAGCGAAATGTGTATCTTGGCCTCTGCACAGATGGATTTAGTTCATTCGGTATGTCTGGTAGGCAATATTCTTTATGGCCAGTAATCCTAACGCCATACAATCTTCCTGCAGATATGTGCATGCAAAGAGAATTTTTATTCTTGAGTATATTAGTACATGGTCCAAAGCATCCGAAACGTTCCCTTGATGTGTTTTTGCAGCCTCTCATACAAGAGTTGAAACAGTTTTGGTATACATGAGTTCGTACATACGATTGTTCGAGGAAGAAAAATTTTACGATGCGTGCGGTGCTTATGTGGACAATAAGCGACTTCCCTGCATACGGGATGCTATCAGGTTGGACGACGCATGGGAGGTTATCTTGTCCGTATTGCCTCGATCGGACAGATGTGTTTCAGCTGAAACATGGTCGAAAAACATGCTGGTTTGATTGTCACCGTCGGTTTCTACCAATCCACCATCCATATCGGAGAAACAAGCGATTGTTTAGGAAGAACAAAATCGTGCGTGTCCCATCACCAGTGTATCTATCTGGGGAAGATCTAGAAGCGCAAATAGATCATTTTGGGGGACTAGAAACTGTGAATGGTGGGGGAAATTGGCACAATCCAGCTAATATGCCTGATGGATACGGGGAGAATCACAATTGGCACAAGAAAAGCATTTTTTTGGGAACTTCCGTACTGGAAAGATCATCTGCTGCGACACAGTCTTGATGTCATGCACATTGAGAAAAAAAAATTTTGATAACATCATGCATACGGTGTTAAACGTGACAGGAAGAACCAAAGACAGCGGAAAGTCAAGGTTGGACTTGCCTGATATTTGCAACAGAAATGAGTTGCATACTATGAGCAATGGGAAATCACCAGTTCCTATATTTCGGTTGGGTGCCCAACAAAAGGCAGCGTTGTTCAATTGGGTTTCATCTGATGTGAAGTTTCTTGATGGGTATGTATCCAATCTGGCTAAATCTGTTGAGACAGGACAAAATTTTTCAGGGATGAAGAGTCATGACTGCCACGTGTTTATGCAACGATTACTTCCTTTCGCATTTGCCGAACTCCTTCCAGGAAATGTTCACGAAGCAATTGGAGGTAAGGGAGACATCATCATATCACAAATAATTTGTTCAACTATATATATTGCACTATATAATTTTGGTGTTGCAGGCATCGGAGCGTTTTTCCGGGATCTTAGTACATGGACGTTGTCAGAAGATGTAATTGCACAGTTGGATGCTAATATTCCAATATTGTTGTGAAATTTGAAGATATTCCCGCCGGCGTTTTTTTATGTTATGGAACATCTTCCCATTCATCTCCCTCACGAAGCAAAACTAGGCGGGCCTGTTCAGTTTAGGTGGATGTACCCATTCGAGCGGTTCATAAAACATTTAAAGGGAAAGGCTAAAAATCTAGCGAGAGTTGAAGGATCAATTGTTGCGGAAAATTTGACCGAAGAAACTTCACACTTCACTTCATACTATTTCGCTACGAAAGTCCGCACACGCAAACGGAAACCCCAACGATATGATGATGGTGGTGTGGGAAGAACTTATGCAGTAGAGGGCGTCCCAGACATTTTCTCACCAATCGGTCGTCTTGGTGGAAAAGCGAAGGAAGTTTGGTGGTCTAACGAGAATGACAAGCACATCGCACATACGTACATCCTCCTAAATTGCGAGGAAGTGGAACCTTTCGAGAGGTAACGTGACAATTTAATCATCCACTATTAATTTAATATTATATATAAAGATAAATGTGTTAATTTCAATCTATATTTTGCAGTTTATTTGTTAGTCAGGTACGAGAATGCATTGAAGGCGTTTCAGATGATGAAATAAACGATCGTAAAGATCGTCACTTTGCTAAGTGGTTGAAGACGCAAATAAGTTTACGTAATAAAAAATTTTCATTAAGTATATATATTGTTGCTCAATCTAACATTCCCAAATTTCATAGGTGGATCATGGTGACCCCGAATATCTAATATGGTTTCATGAGTTACTACTAGGCCCCCTCGGGAAGATTACGACTGCACCCATGTATTTCACCCGTGGTTATGTGTTTCATACATATAAATACGGCATTCGGCGGGCAACTACCAACTACGGAGTTTGTGATAGGGGTGAAATAGATTTTTATGGGGTGTTGCAGGAAATAATCGAAGTGGAGTACCCCGGCTTGGTTAGTATGAAATGCGTTATTTTCAAATGTGATTGGTTCGATCCAACAGTCGGTCGAGGGGTTCGAATAAACAAATTTGGTGTGGTCGACGTCAACAAAGCACGTCGATACAACAAGTTTGAACCATTTATCCTAGCATCACAAGCAGAACAAGTAACGTTCGTGCCATATCCGCGAGTTCGAACCACTGGGCCACATGGTTATCAGTAATTAAAATTGCTCCAAGGGGTAAAATTGTTGGTGTTGACGATCTTCCAATGCAACTAGATTCTTGTTGTGACATTACAGAACCAGAGATTACGGAGAACGTTCTTTTAATTGATCCCCGCAACAGGGAACTTGAATATCTACCTGACGACACAGAAGAAGAAGGCGATTCCGATGAGTTTGATGAGAGTGACGATGATTCGCAACCTGAAGATGATGAACCCAATGAATATGATGAACCGAGCGGAGATGATGATTCTGATTGATTTATATATGTAATTGCTCTTATTTTAATTTGTATAATATAACTTAAAAACATAAAATGACATTTAAAAACAAGGCAATTTCCTGATAAATTCGGTAGCTGATCGGACGGATTGAGGAGCGTCAAACTCAGCTCTCTCAGCAGCTATCAACTGGAGGTAGCTCGGTTCAGTCCAACGCGGCTTTGACCACAGCCCAAATGGACAAGATATTTGAAGAGGTAATAATAATCATATTATATTTGTACGTAATTATTTCGTATTTAATTTATTAATTTTAACGTTTTTTTTTAGGTTGCCCCGAAGAAGAAGGGCAGAGTTTTAGGGATGGGATCGATTCGAGGTAGTTTTGTTGCCTCGTCTTCCGCACATCATCCGCACGACGATCCGGTTGGGTTGAGGAACGAGTTGAACACCGCCCATACCGAGATCAACACTTTACGGGCGAAGCAAGCGGAATCCGAACAGAAGATCCTTGGATTAGATAAGACTATCCAAGGATACGATTCTCTGTTCGAGCTTCTTGCGGTGGATAATCCCGCATTGGCGAAGACCCTGAGAGCGCAGCAAGCATCGACATCGGGACCGAGGGATGCGGATCAGGAAGTGGATCCGCTCGCTGCACAGCGAGACGAATTGTTGCGGCGAACCGACGAAGAGCTTTTTGGACAGTTTGGTATTAATTAGGATTTTGTAATATGTAATTCAAACTTTAATTTGTATTTTATAATTATTTATTTTAATTTTAATATTAATAATTTAAATTATTATTTAATTAATTACATCAAGATATTAATTAAATTATTAAATATGCTAATTCGATAAACCGTCGTAAATTCGTCGTAAACTACCATCGTAACATCGTCGTAACTCATCCATCGTAATCGTCGTTAAATCTTTGTAAAATTGTCGTAACACAAATCGTCGTAACATAGTCGTAACACAAACCGTCGTATGATTGTCGTAACACCTCATTGGTATAATCGTCGTAACATAAATCGTCGTAACATAAATCGTCGTAACAGCGTCGTAACACCTCATTGTTATAAACGTCTTAAAATCGTCGTAATACTACGACGATTTTACGATGACTTTTTAACGACGATGTGTAAGCGTCCCAGCAGTTACGACGATGTTACGACGATTTGGGATTAACGACGAACGATTTACGACGAATTGACAATCGTCGCTAAATCGTCCCAAAGCCTGTTTTACATCGATTATGTGCGTTGTAAACGACCAGTTTTCTTGTAGTGCACAAACTACTAGAATACATGTCTTGTTTATATAATACTAGTTGGTGACTGTGCTTCGCGCAGAAATTTGTATTATTGTTTACTAACGTGGTTATAAGAAAATTCGACATTGACAAAACTATCACTGTTAAGTTACATTCACATAAAGCACGATAGAGCCAGCCCCGGCTTAACTAGGGGGGCCAGCAGTGCGACCGCCCCAGGGCCCGCACTTTTTTTTTTTTGGTTCAAAAATTTTATTGCACAGGGGATCTGAAATTATTTTTTATTGCCCAACGGGGCCCAAAATTTTTTTTTCTTACCCAAGAACCCAAAAAAAAAAAATTTGCCCCAGAGTCCCTAAAAGTATTGAGTCGGTGCTGGATAGAGCTAATCATCTAATGCTCCTTAACTAAATACGACATGATCCAATTGTCCAACAACTCGATTTACGAACATGAATCATTTAACTCTTATAAAATATCATACGCTAATTAAAAAATAACTCATACTTGTATGGGTTAGATGTCCATTCATTTGATATGTTTTTTGAATCGTTCAACCTTTTTTGGCAGGTTCCCATTTCTCTATCTCCTTTTAATTTCACCAACACGACATATTGAAATATAAACCACACGTTAGCTTTAGAAAGGTCTTGTAAGCATTACTTAATCATTTGGCATGCATGAATGCTTATTTTCGAGCATTAATATTTGTAATTTTATTTGTCTTTTCAAATTTGAATCACTCATCTATGAGTTTGTCGAAATCATATAAACTTAAAATTCTCTAAAGAGCATATCCCATTTAGAATTAAACGTATGATAGATCCTGAAATTTTGTTCTAAACAATAATTAATTAGTAATTTTTTTTATTTCTATTTGATTAATATTCAATTAATATTCAACAATTTTTTTTCCAAATATGTAGTTAATAAATTATTGGATCTAAATGTACTTTGATACATCACACCACCAATTTTTTGAAATATATAGTTTGATAATTTTATTTTATGGTTTGTTTAAAAAAAAATGATGGATGCCAAAGTAGACGCTGAAGTGGCGGAAGAAGAAGTCAGCAAAGCTAGCTTTATATATATATATATATATATATATATATATATAGATCTTGTTCAAATAATGTCTTGTTAACATAACGTTTCGTTTATATTAGTTAAAATCAATCAAAATTATTATCCAAAATGCTTGTAATTCTATTTTTTTTTGTTTTTAAAGGGTTTGGTTGAATAAATAATAGAGCTTACAAAGGAACAAGATGGGAAAATAAAATAAAGTCCAACCTAAAACCCCTAATGGGCCCGGTTAAGATGAATTAACCAGAAACAAAAATGCTACAAAATCGACTAAACCAGAAAACAGAAACCTTAGACACCGGTTTGCCGCCCGCAGAGGGCACCGCCACTTAACCGCGAAGGAGAAACCGCCTTCCACTGCTAGCCGGAACCAAACTCAACCTAAAGCTACCACCGGCAAGAAATCGAAGTCGAACCACCAGAGGAGACCGAAGTGGAAGAAAAGAACCTACCACGCCTCCGGGAACCTCACTGACGCCACGGCCGGGAAAACTCGCCGAAACGGAGTTTGAAAACGGGATTTAGAGGGAAGATAGCATATCCAGTCACTAACCCATGACGAGAGTGGGAGGAGAGCCCGTACCACGCCTCCCACCGTCGAGAAGCTTATGTCATCGTAGTCAGCCGCCGCCGAGCCTTCTTTCAAGACTCATAAGACATCGGCGATTCATGCACAATCACCACGTCCTCGCCGCTTCGCACCACTACTCCGACTCGCCACTAAGACACTTCGCCGGCAGAAACAAGAGCTAAACCCTAACAGAGGACCCGACGAAAACATCCAGCTGATCCGTCCTTGAGGAAGCTTCACCCGACCCAGTCCTCAATAGATCGGGAGCCACAAAGAGCCTCCGCCATCCACCGTCGCCTAGACGCTGCCGCTTCACCGGAAGAACAGATGCTCGCCACCAAAATCGATCTGGAAAATCACCTAACCAAAGAGAGAAGAGCCGGGGCGAAAGAAAGGAAAACCAAAAAAAGAAAGAAAGAGCCCTCTCACGGCTCCGGCAGCGAGGAGCGCCGGCTGCTGAAGAGATAAAACGAAATCTGAAAAGCAGAAGAGGTTCGACGACGGCTGTGGGGAGAGGAAAAGTTTAGGAAAACCCTAAACCCGCCTCTCAGATTTTTTTCCTTGTAGTTCTACATTTTATTATGAATAAGTGTAACTAGAGATTGTTCAATTTATAGATAGAAATTAAGTCTTAGAACTAATTAGATCAAACTGAATGACCATTGTCTTCTGAATGCGAAATATGTACTAAAATAATTTTCTCTTGGTATTTTAAGTTTCATTTGATATGCAATGTACAAACCAATCGTTTGTGGAATTTTCTTTGGTTCAGTAGTTAATCAAAGGTTAAGTACTTCAACCCTATGTTTAGGGTTTGATTTTTGAAAAAATACGATTTATTACTACAGAATAATATTAAACGCAATTTTATAAGAAGCTTTCAGCATGGTATAGAATCTATACTATAGATAGTGTCGTTCATCGTAGATGATACTTAAGTTCAAACGAATAGAATCAGAAAGATACATTTGTTTTGTTATTTGAACAAAAACAAAAAAAAAAACATTTGTTTTGTTATCGCCTAATTACTAATATAACTACGACTCTTCAATGATTGCCACGTAAAACAAAAAACATTTGTTTTTTTTTTTTTTGTAATTCAGGGTAAATCCCAGGCCTATGGAAGGGCCCAGACTAATCCATGGGGGAAAGGCAACCCACGGATAGGCCCCTTCCAAGAGAATTGTGATTTAGTTTCGCGCAACAAAAGGATCGAACCCGGGGTGTGGTGGCAACCCGATCCCGTCCCCAACCACTCGACGACAAAGCCTTGGACAACATTTGTTTTGTTAATGCCTAATTACTAATATAACTACGACTCTTCAATGATTGCCACGTAAAACAAAAAACATTTGTTTTGTTAATGCCTAACTACGACTTCTCCTTGGTGTTTCATTGGTCAACAAAATTTTCGTTACTCTTTAAAATTAAGGAAAAATATATTAAAATTTCTAAGAAATTTCTAAGAAATTATAAAATTCTTGTATTGGTTTATCACTCCTCTATAAATAGGCTATTACTCCATCACATATAACCACACCAAAGAAAATCTCCTCTTCATTAGGAAAAGTTTCTCTCAGCATTTCTTTTTTTTTGAAACAATTCTCTCAGCATTTCTTTTATTTCTCTCTTTGTGTCTCCACTTCACAGCATGGCTTTGAAGACAGTCTTTGCTGTTTCTATGCTTCTCCTTGTCGTCCATTTGCAAACGACGCTTGGTTAGTTTCTTTGCAAGTTATTAATCGCTATTTATTTTTCACTTGTACATCGAAAATATCTACAAGTATACAAGCTAGATATAGTTTTATCATACAATAGAACATTTTTAACCACGACATATTGTTATTTCGAGTAAAAAAAACAAAGATATTTTCATTTCATTTTGAATTGGAGGAAAACGTTTATAGATCATTTTATTGTGGATCGACTTTGGTACACTACCCCTAGTATATAGCTTCCTCGATATACAACCTGAACTTTTTTCCTCTTTTCTACACACCCCAAATAATTTTGTACTTTAACAAACATCACAAACTATTTAATGTCTTTTAATTACAATATACTGAATTAATTTCGTGATTGTGTTTAGAAAATCAGCAAATCGCAGTTTTTTAACCGCGACTAAGCTAATTCAACCTGACCCAGAACAAAACCCGACTCAAACCCCAAACTCACCCAACTTACTGAAAATCCAATATCGATTTGGGGCTAAAATTAAGGTTCTTAGTTAGAGAAAAGTAAATAGATAGAGATTCTTTTAGAGATTAACACAAACAAGGACGTGGTTTTAATCAAATCGATCGAGAACTATAATAGACAAAACCCACTTTTATATTGTCAACTATAATAGAAGCAGAAAGAAAAACGAGAAGACTACTCAAAATTCTTAAGAATCAAATAAACGCAAACCAATTATTTACAAGAGTATATTACTTATTCCATTTTTATCATTCGAACTGAAGCAAACCTTGTCCACGATGCAATCCCTCTACACGCGATGAAATTTCTGTCTATTTTTTTTTTAACTAAGAACCCTAGTTTTAGCCCCAAATCGATTTTGGATTTTAAGTAAGTTGGGTGGGTTCGGGTTTTGAGTCGGATTTCATTCTGGGTCAGGCTGGATTAGCTTAATCGTGGTTTTTAAAATGCGATTTGTCGGTTTTCTAAACACAATCACGAAATTAATTCAGTATGTTGTAATTAAAAGATATTAAATAGTTTGTGATGTTTGTTAAAGAAAAAAATTGTTTTGGGTGTGTAGAAAAGATGTAAAAAATTTAGAGTGTATATCGAGAAAGCTATATACTAGGGGTAGTCTACCAAAGTCAACCCTTTTATTGTTAGTGACATATACAAAATACTTAAGTACGATTTGACATTAATTTCGTAGGGCACGAAGTCAAGTGTGAGAATCTGGACAAAGACACGTGCGCATTCGCGGTTTCGTCGACCGGAAAACGCTGCGTTTTGGAGAAGAGCGTGAAGAGGAGTGGGATCGAGGTGTACACGTGTCGATCATCGGAGATAGAAGTGGACAAGGTCACAAACATTATTGAATCAGACGAGTGCATGAAAGCATGTGGTCTAGACCGGAAATCTTTGGGTATATCTTCAGACGCATTATTGGAATCCCGGTTTACTCAGAAACTCTGCTCGGTTAAATGCTTAACCCAATGCCCTAACATCGTCGATCTCTTCTTCAATCTTGCTGCTGGCGAAGGTACGGTGTTGTGAGACCGGTCCGGTTAAAAACTACTCTTTCTCTCTCTAATATATTGCGGTTTAATTTTATTTGTCTGGTTTAACACAGGAGTATATTTGCCAAAGCTATGTGAATCACAAGAAGGGAAATCAAGAAGGGCAATGTCTGAAATTAGGAGTTCGGGTACTGTAATGGACAATCTAGGACCGGTTGGACCGGTCAGATTGGGTGAGGTTGCACCAGAGCCGGCTACATCAATGGACTCTAAAATTAGGAGTTCGGGTATTGTAATGGACAATCTTGGACCGGTTGGACCGGTCAGATGGGGTGAGATGGCACCAGAGCCGGCTACATCAATGGACCAAGCGCCGGTACCTTCACCGTATTAATTAAGGCAAGCGAGAGCATATAGAGAGAAGACGTACCGTGCATGTCATGAGATTCCGAAGAGAATAATTAAGAATTTTATGTTTAGATCGATGGTTTTATTACATAGTTCAATGCTTACTTATATATATATTTCATAAAAAAATAACACCACGAGAGATGGTGAAAGTTGTGCGCTTATACTAGTAATCAATATCTTTTTATATAATCCAATAATATGCTTGTGTTTAATGATACTAAGATGGGATTTAATTTGCCTCTCCTTTCATTAATGAATTGGACGAGAAATGTTTTTTCATTAGGCTTAGTCTCTAAATTCGAGTTCTCTCGGGTTAAATGTTTTCAATAATGTAAAAAAAATCTTCTCTACTTTCACAAACTAAAGAAGATCCGGATCGATTAGAGCACAAAACCCACAAACACCAAAAATAAAGGTAAGGGAGAAAGGAAGAAAAAAGCTGAGAGCCTCATGTGTGTCTTCTAGAGACACACACCATCACATAAGAAATTACTCAAACACTAACTGACATGTCTCTGAAACTATAGACATTTTCCTTAACTCTGTATATTTGTGTCTACATGTTGATGAGATTGAGAATGTCCCCATATTTAGACAAGATGCGTTTGCTAGTATGTACGCAGCCACTTTCCTCTCTTGCTCTGTGCCTTCATATTGTCTCCATTCCAAGATCTCAAGATGCTTCGATAAACATTCGGGAACAACTGTTGGTTCGATCCAGAGTTTCATCGGATCATCATTGTAATTGGCACCATGTTTCTGAGACGAAAAAAATAAAAAACATTAGAGACGTGATTCAATCATTAAAAAACATTCTACGTTGCTACTAGTGAACGTGTAAAAAACATCATTAATAAAGTGTTTATGCTATTTGATATTCGAGTATATCTGTTATTATTATACTGCTCATTTAACAAACTAGTAAAGCTGAAAAAGAAAAAAAGAAAAAAGAAAAAAGAAAAAAGAAAAAAGAAAAAAGAGTTTGCGTTCTACATACCGACTTAAGCTTAAGAGATTGAAGTCTTGGAACGTCATTGAGTATACAAGCAAGTAGATTCGCCCATCCCGCAGAACATGTACATAGCTCTAGATGTTCAAGAAAGAAGAAGAAAGTGCCTCTAGGATATGGTGTCTGCAATTGAATTATAAATATTATATCTACTGTAATGAGAATAACAATTTAACCAAAAAAAGTAATGAGAATAACAAAACATAAAAAAGAGAAATCTTGACATTGTTGGAGTAAAGAATGTTTTTAACCTTTGAAGTTAGAGAACAGAGAGAAAGATGTTGGATTGAGGTAAGAGATCCTATGAACTTCTCAGATTGGTCAAAAACAATCTCGATATTCGCCTTGGTCACCTCAGGCATATATTCAAACATTACAAAGTTACTGCATGTATCCTTAAAGTTCAATTTCTCCAAAGCAGGAGCGTTTATCACAAACCCATGAATCTCCTCAACGTAGACGCGTTTCCCTCTTGAGTTATTGATAGATAAACTCCTCAAAGTAGGCACATTGATATTGAAGAACTTCACATTGTCATCTTTGGTTCGGTTTATAACCAAATCTTCAAGAACCGGGCAACTTTGTAAAAGACGTGCAACAGATTCATCGCTAGAGAATTCAACCGATAAAAGGTGCAAACTTTTGAGTGATGACAGATAAAACCTAGGCGGAGCAACCGTAAACATCACACTGTCAAATTTGGTTTTGTTTACAACCAAATATTCAAGAACGGGGCAACTTTGTAAAAGACGTGCAGCAGATTGATCGCTAGAGAATTTAACCGATAAAAGGTGGAGACTTTTGAGTGTTGGCAACCAAAACCTAACCCCATCAAAGGGCACATCGGGATATTTGGTTTGGTTTAAAACCAAATATTCAAGATCCGGGCAAATTTGTAAAAGTCTTGAAACAGATTCGTAGGCGCGCAACTTAATGGAGAAAAGGTGCAGACTTTTGAGCGACGGCAAACGTAAACCAGGCGGAAAAACCACGACACCTACTTCACGGAGTATCAATGATTTTAGGGTTGTGCAAGTACTCAAGCATCTCGGAAATTCTAGGGTTTTCCCAGACAAGTCTATTCTCAGCTTTCTCACAGATCGATTAACAGCGACTTGGACCACAAAACCTATGTTTGAAGCAGATTTTATCCGGACAAGCTTGAGATGCAACCTCTCTAGTATTTGAGCACCGTTAGACAACAAAGATCCATAAATAAAACTCATGAAACTCATATCGTCATCATCAACAAGCGTGACATCCGACACCAGTTTCCAAGGATCCTGCCAACGTTTTGATAGGAGATGTGTTGCAACTGTCTCTTCAAACATCGGAAGAGATGAGAATATCTTCAAGATCAATTCATCTGGCAACTCACTGAGCCTCCGTTTCTCCATATTTTTCGTTTATCCTGGTTAGTTTTGCTCTATCAGTTTCCGAAAACCCGTTCACGAAATTCACTTACTAAAGTGTATAGACTTGGGACGCAACAAAGAAGAAACAAAACCTAGTCAAACAGATTATATGCTGATTCCAAACGCAACAAACGTAATGGCGTTTAAAATCTGAAAACCTAAAGATTGGGCTCATCAATGATTGGGCCCATTTATGATTGGACCAATCCACGATTGGGCCTCATAGAACCAAGCCCATTCAAAACAACAACATTCTTGTGGTACTAAATCCGAAATTTGTGTATAGTTTTTAGAAAAGGAAACTATAACGATTGGCGAGATTTATCTTGAGTAACGATTGTGGTATAAACGAATATTGACAAAATTGGATTTGTATTAATAAACGGAATGAATACAAGTTTTTCTCGAAGAGATGAGTTATAGAGAATCTCGAAGAGATGAGTTACAGAGAAGCTCGAAGAGCGTAATGTGATTAGGGTAAAAAATCAGATATGTAAAACTAAGTCTCGAGTCTATTTTTATAGCTTTCTTCGAGGTCTAAACCGTCACCGCGTATTTCGGGATCCTTTGTACCACGTCTTCTTCGCGATCTTCGGAATGGCTGCGAACAGTTTGAAGATATCTTTGACTGATTCAGCTGATTTGATCAAATAATATTTATTAGCTCGGAGCTCACCAAGTTCGGAGGTCGAGGTGATACTTCATTGATGCCGCAAGCTACTGATGGGCTGGAACCTGTATTTGGGCCGGTTGTGCCTTTGGCCTGATTCCGAATGTATTTTCTAATTTAATTGATGGACTTTTAAGTGGGCTTTATGAGCATAATTTATGTGATAAATCCAACTCCAACATTTGTCCCCCAGCCCATTAAGCGAATATCGAGCTTAATGGGCGGAGAATATTTGGATTATCAGGATGGTATTGAATCTTCGAGAGATCCTAAATGGCCCTTTTGAAATTTCAAACGAACGGTCGGGATTGCAAAATGCGATGATAATAGTCAAATCTCCCTAGAGCTTCGTGTATGACGTCATATATCTTTTCAAGATTTTCAATTGCTTCAAATATCCTTATAGCCTTGTTCGGGTCGGGTCGAACACTACAAGAAATATGCTTATTGATAGCACACGAAAAATACTATCATAAGAGTATAATAGCGTATTCATAAACGCTATGATTAGAGGAGCTATAATAGGTCGACTACATATGATAGCGTTTTTGGGATGTGCTATTATATGTCATTCTATTATAGCGTTAATCGAATGCTGTCATTTTCTTTCTTGTAGCACATTTTTATGCTATTTTACATTGTTTTATAGCAATTTTTATATGCTATATTATTATATATATTTGAACCTTGTTTTGCAGCATATAATTAATTAGATTTATAATTTTTATATTTGAAACTTGTTTCAAAAGATTGTTTCATAAATCATCCAAAACATACATAACATTAATATTACATTTACAAAAACATGTCTTACACTAACATCATAATTGCCAAGTCTTAAACAAAAAAAAAGTAGATGAGAGGACATGAACAAAA
The DNA here is from genome assembly GCA_002933935.1 of Eutrema yunnanense. Lineage (NCBI taxonomy): Eukaryota > Viridiplantae > Streptophyta > Magnoliopsida > Brassicales > Brassicaceae > Eutrema > Eutrema yunnanense. The sequence continues at coordinate 275,998 of PKML01043708.1, read as the reverse complement.
AAATTGAAAACATGGCAAGCTGGTCCTCTTCTTCGTCTTCAAATGCAAATTTACAGCTTTTTACCCTTGGCTTTCTTGTCTGCAAGTGGCAGAGATTTGACTTCCTTAGGCACATAGTCAACATCAAAAGTTTTTTTAGAGAGTTCCTGAAGAATCAAAGATATAATAAGATAATTTCCAAATTGATATGAACATTTTAGGTCTTTATTAATCACAAGAGATGTATTTATATTACAAGAGTTTAGGTCAAGTATCTAAGGAATAGGAAATACATAATATTTGGAAGATATCCTAATGTAATTTGAAAGATATTCTAATACCCCCTCCCTCAAGTTGGAGCATGGAGATCACAAACGTCCAACTTGCGAAAGTAATCGTCCCAAAGCTTTGGTGAGAAGGTCAGCAAGTTGCTCCGTGGTGAAAACGTGTGCAGTGGCTATAGTTCCCGAAATAATCTTATCGCGTATAAAATGACAGTCATTTTCAATATGTTTGGTACGTTCGTGAAAGACTGGATTTGCCGCGATATGAAGAGCTGACTTGCTGTCACAAAAGAGCTTCATCATATCTTTATGAGAAATTCCAATAGAATGAAGTAGTTACTTGATCCACAAGAGTTCCTGAGTAGCCAACGCCATTGATCGATATTCTGCTTATGCGGAGGAACGAGCTACTTTATCTTGTTTCTTGGTCTTCCATGTAACTGGTGAATCACCAAGAAGTATAACGTAGCTGTTGAGAGAACGACGAGTGAGAGGACAAGAAGCCCAGTCAGAGTCACAATAAGCGGTGACGCGAAGATCACAACTTGAGGAAAGCAAAATACCATGACCCGGACATCCTTTAAGGTATCGAACATTGCGTATAGCTGCATCCCAATGTGCTTGTCTCGGAGCTTGCATGACCTGAGCGAGAATATAAACGCAATAGCTGAGTTCGGGATGTGTAAGCGCTAGATAAACCAATCGACCAATGAGTTTTCGGTATTTGGAAACATTCGCAAAGAACGGACCACTATCGGAAGCAAGACGATGATTTTTCTTAATTGGTGTATCAACGGGATGCGAACCTGTAAGACCACATTCTGAGATTATGTCTAGACAATATTTGCGTTGGGAGAGATAAATGCCATCAGGACCACGAGCAACTTCAAGTCCCAAAAAATATTTTAACGCCCCGAAATCCTTCATCTGGAAGCATGTGTGAAGATAGTCTTTAAATTGAGAGATCACGGCGGAATCATTACCAATAATAACCAAGTCATCAACATAGACAAGGATATGTAAAACGGTGGAGCCACGGACATGAGTAAAGAGGGAATAGTCTTTACGATATTGAATGAAACCATAGCCGAGTAATGCTTTGGAGAGCTTCGAAAACCAGCAACGTGGCTCTTGTTTGAGACCGTATAACGACTTGTGAAGTTTTCAAACGAGCGATGGATCAGATGGATGAAAACCAGGTGGTGGCCTCATGTATATTTCTTCGTCTAAATCACCATGGAGGAATGCATTGTGTACATTTGGTGAATTTCCCAGTTCTTTTTTTTTTTTTTTTTTGAAAGAATGTAAAATTTATTCAACCAAAAAACATTGTTACAATAGATGCATCATTGAGTTGAGCTTATAATGAGAGGTATAAATCAGATTTTTTCATGAATTTCAGTAAGAGTATTATGGTGGGCGGGTTCCAAACCACCTAACCATAGCCTCCTCGTAGGAACTGTCTCCGGTCTTGCGGATAGCTGTGATACGGTTGCGAACGTTTTTGTCGATTAGCTTGATTAGACGTGTTGTCGGTAGTGGGGGTTCGCCGTGCTTACGTCCGTTCCTCTCACGCCAGAGGTGGTATATTGTAGCCTGGAAGACGTACCGAATCAGGAACTTGTTGAGGTGATCGTGATTTGAGTCGTGAAGCTGGCCGATATTATGGTCCCAGGTCATCGAGAAGTTGCTTCGCAATAGACCTCGGGCAAGGTTCTTCTACACATCCAAAGAGTATTGGCATTCAAAAAACAGATGGTTTCGGGACTCCTCCATACATCCGCAAAGCACATAATTTGCATTTTGCCCCGCGGACCACCTATTTGTTCTGTCACCCGTAGGTAACCTATCCCTGACTGCCATCCATACGAGAAAAGAATATTTTGGCGTTGAATGTTGAAACCAAACGCCTTTATACCAATTCGTCTCTGGGTGGGCTGTTCATGTTAAATTCCAAAAACCCCTTGTCGTGAACTTTGTCTTGAATTTTCCAGTTCTTAGCTGATGCTACGCCAAGTAAAATCCTAAAATTCATTTTGACCACATGAGCAAAAGTTTCATCATAGTATATTCTTTCTTCTTGAAAATCTCCCATAATAACCAATCGTGCTTTATATCTTTCGATAGATCCATCGGCGTTGTATTTGATGCGAAAAACCCATTTGGATGCAATGGCTTTCTTGCCCGGAGGGAGCTTAGCCAAGGACCACATTTCGTTCTCCTCAAGAGCGACGATCTCAAGCCCCATTGCCTTTCGCCACACTTCAAACGTTACAACATCTTTGAAATGAATAGGTTCCATATTGATCGTAATATCGACTAAGAATGATGTATGATCACTAGAAAAACGTTCATATTTGACAAAGTTAGTGATATGATAAAGATACGTTCAGAAGAGGCCAAATTGGAGTTGGTGCCGAGAACGGGGTTTATTTCGCAATTAGCCGAGTATGTGATGTACGGCTGAAGACGTGTAGATCGTTTCTTTTCTCTCAAACCACGACCCAATTCTTCAACCATAGGAGCGGCTGGAGATGAATTTTGAGCAAGAGAAGTGGATAGTGAATCATTTGATGTTTCCGTAGGAAATTGATCAATCCCGGGAGGAGAAAATGATGGTTCCAGTGGAGTAGTGTCAACCGCGAGAGGAGACGAATCTGATGATCCCTCAAAACGTACACGAAGATCCTCGATAATGGAAGGTTGTGGTGGAGATGGACTAGAGACGTCGTCGAGCAAAACATTGTCCGACACGGTAGATCTATAAGGGAAAGAAGTCTCTTGAAAAATAACATCTCTAGAGACGAAAATAGAGCATGTGTCAATATCAAGAACCTTCCAACCCTTTTGTCTTTGAGGATATCCGAGAAAAACGCAACACTTGCTGCGTGCATCAAACTTGTCCATTCTTGCAACTTGACGTTTTGCATAAAAAAGACTCCCAAATATGCGAAGGCTAGTGTAATACGGCGGAACACTATAGAGGACCTCATAAGGAGATTTGCCATCGATAAGAGGAGTAGGTGTGGGATTTATGAGATACGCCGCGGTAAGAATACTTTCACCCTAAAATTTGGTAAGTAAATTGCTTTGAAAGAGAAGAGCCCTCGCCATGTTTAAAAGATGTCGATGTTTACGTTCGCTTCTACCATTTTGTTGTGGTGTTCCAACACAAGAAGTTTGATGGGGAATACCGTGAGCAGCAAAGTAAGATTTCATGCATGTGAATTCGGTGCCGTTGCACTGCGAATTATGTGAACTTTCTTTCCAAACTGACGTTCCGTCATTGCAAAGAAATTCTTGAGAACGGAAGCGACTTCACATTTTGCAAGTAATAAGTGAGTCCATACTGCGCGTGAATGGTCGTCAATAATGGTGAGGAAATAATAGGCACCACACGATGAGGGAATGCTATAGTGTCACCACACGTCGCAATGCATTAGAAAAAAACATTCAGCGGCTTTATTATTACTGTTGGTGAAAGAATCACATGTTTGTTTTGCCCGAATGCAAACATCACAAAACTCCGTAAAATCAAAATTCCTAACATCAAAATCGTCTAAGTTAGATAAGAACATAGATAGAACTTTCTTGCTGGGATGTCCTAAACGTTGATGCCACGAAACCGCCTCTGCCACTGTCGATGTCTTGTGTGCTTGTGCTTGAACAACCCCGCAAAAATGATAAACCTCGTTCTCTACTTCACCTGCTCCAATCGGCATCTTTGAAGAACAGTCATGTATAACGCAAAATTTGTCAGTGAATAAGGCAAATCATGAATGTTTTCTTAGAAGACGAGCTAGTGATATAAGTGTGGAAAATAAATCCGGCACAAAAAGCACATGACTAAGAGTCATATCGCCTCCAAGATGAAGTGATCTTTCTTTGGTGGCAACCGAGTGTTTTCCATTCGGTAAAACAACAATGCAACTAGAGATATCGGTGAGATTAGTGAGGAGATCGGCATCACCAGTCATGTGATGTGATGCTCCTGAGTCTAAGAGAAAATTAACATTACCGGAGAGTTTTCGGAGGAAAGTGAATTTTCTGGTTTTAGCAAATTCACTATCGCGGACCAAGTTTCTTTGCTAACACCAGGAGAATTCGGGAAATTTGAAGCTGATGTAGGAGTAGCCTGGGCATTGTTAGCTCGAGGCGGAGCTGAACGTCCTCTACCGCGACCGCCTCTGCCACGACCACGTCCTCTTCCTTCACTGGATGAGTCGAACCAACCGTCTGGATATCCGTGCTTCACGAAACAAGTCTCAACTGTTTGATTTGTGCGACCACAATCTGTACACATTAAATTATTCCGACCTCGTCCAACATAATTAATCGCGTTCACGCCATATTGAACAACAAAACTAATCACGCTGATGCGTTCTTCCTTGGTCCGAGACACGGTGAGATGTCGTTCTTCCGCGACAAGCTCCAAATAAATTTGATCTAAGCCAATATCTTTTTCACGAGTGAGACGTCCCAACAGATTCGTACGAGTAGTTCCAAACCTTGAAACATCCAAACCCATGAGAAATTGATGTATCCTTTCATGATCACGTCTTTTGGTGTGAGATACGTGTATTGCACAATCGAGTTTGTTGCAGCAACAACCAAGGATGGGCTCATAGTCATCAAGATCATCCCACATGACCTTGAGCTTGCCGAAATAAGTCGCAACGTCTTATCCTTCTTGGTGACACACCATAAGATCATATTTTAACTTGTGAACCCACTGTGCGTTACCGGCTGAGAATCGAGTCTTCTTACTATCCCACATGACTTAAGCGTTATCAACCACATAGATAGCACTATGATTTTTTGGTTTAATACTTGCGTATAACCACCTAATTAGCATGGAGTTGACGATAACCCAACTATTGTACTCCTTAGAGGAAGTCGATGGTTGGGAAAATGTTCCGCCGATGAAACCAAGTTTTTGCTTGGCTCGAAGATTGTTTCCGGCGAGTTTTGCCCATCGTTCGTAGTTGTCACTGTTCAACAGGATTGAAATAAGAACATGGTGAGGATGATCCGATGGATGGAGATAATATGGCGATGAGGAGATCTCATCTTTGATTGGAGGAGAAGTTTGAGATTCGGTGAGGGATGTCATGATTTGTGGAGGTCGAAAGTTTATTGGTGTTCGGATTTATTAGGGTTTGGCTCTGTTACCATGCCAAATTGATATGAACACCTTAGGTCTTTATTAATCACAAGAGAGGTATTTATGTTACAAGAGTTTATGTCAAGTATCTACGGAATAGGAAATACATAATATTTGGAAGATATCCTAATGTAATCTGGAAGATATTCTAATAATAACTGACGTCCCAAAAAGTAGATGAAGGAAGAAAACAAAGAAATGGAAAACTCACATAATTCTTCAGACCATCTCACCAAAGAGAGAGAGACAGCCTTGTTTAAGTTCCCTAATTTACACATTGCAGTGAGTAATGTGTTGTACATTACAATATCAACAGCTGCAGAAAATCATTGAGGCTTTTCAGAAACTCTAGTCTAAACTCATGGATAACGGCTTACTTAGCATTTCTTCATTGCAAGCAAGTCTACAAATGACACCTTTCATGAGAGATCAAGCTAACTATAAAATAAGGAATCTTCTGATGCTAACTAAAGACCAGATATTACCTTTAAGACGTGATCCACCTTTTGGACATTTCACATGGAGTTTGAAAACAATGGTGTTCTTTTCATCTGGCTACCAAACTCCGAACTTTAGAATATAGGCTTAATTTGTTTTCGAACTAGACCGGACAGAGCTCAAATATATGCGGGTTTTGTGCGGGTTTCAGGATGGGTCGGGCCGGGGCCGCCCGATTGACATGCCTAGGTAAGATCTTTATGCGTCTCTCAAAGAACAAGCCTTGAAGAAACTTGGGCGTCTTTCTTCGACTCCACTGCCTCTATCGCCTCATCTCTCTCTCTCTCTCTCTCTCTCTCTCTCTCTCTCTCTCTCTCTCTCTCTCTCTCTCTCTCTACAATAGTCGACAAAGGTAAGCCAAAGGCAAAGACTTGCGCGGAAGCTATACAAGGAAGCTCACCCAGAGCAGTTTCTCAAACCAGAATCGACGCCGTCAAAGAACCCCGATAAGAAGAAGAAGAGCTTGTTCAAGCGTAAGAAAACTGGATCTTCCACTGATAAACCCATGAGAAAAGGCTCTTCGACGAGGCATCTTCTTCGAGTTTCTGGTATGAAACATGGGGAAGGTTGTTATATCTGCAAATCCAAAACCAATAGGTTCACATGAAAAAAGTGAAATCTCTAGTAATTCTTTTTTTTTTTTGAATTACCAGGTAGGGATGTCAATCGGGCTAGTCCGGCCCGAATCCCGTAACGCCGGCATATATTTGATCCCGGCCCTGCCCGGCACGAAAAAAAATCGGGCCTATATTCCAAAGCCCGGCCCGAACAGGGCTTTAGGGTTTTTCGGGCTTTTCTTTACAAACACAAAAATTCACAATTCTCAAATGAATAATTAAAAAAAAATATTTATAAAAATAAATCTGAATTGAAATGTATTATATCAAATTCAATTAAATTTAAAAACAAATAAAATTCAAATAAATTGTGTTAAAAAATAAAACATAAAATCAGAACACTCCAAATCAAAACACTCCAAATCTAGGTAGTAGAGTTTAGATTAGAATATCATTCATCGTATTATAAATCCTCATTACCATCAAGAGGTACATATAAAAAAAATAATATTAATAATATTAAGTTTTGACATGTATAAATCATATAGAAATGTCATTGAAAGTCTATAGATAATGATTCTACAAAAATGAAGTAAATATGGATGAATGATAATGTAAAAATGAAGTAAATATGGACGAAATGTATAGAAAATATGTCAAATTATTATTTTTAGAAATTTATATGTTGAAATAAAATCTCTAACTAATTAAAATGTAAAATTCTGGACTTTTCGGGTTAAGCCCGAAAAACACACTAGCCCGAAAGGCCCGATTTTTTTGAGCTTATATTTCTAGGCCCGAGCCCGCTGTTTTTCAGAGTCGGGCCGGGCCGGCCCTTGGGCTTTAAAGCCCGTACATCCCCCAGGCTTTAAAACCAAATTTGGCCCTAATTGACACTCCTATTACCAGGAGGTTTTGGGCTCGAAGCCCGTACATCCCCCAGGGCCGGGACCAGAACATTTTAAATGGTTTCGTCCCAAGCGTCACTTGATCCTGTGACCTCAAGGCTTTGCCCAGAGTACCTTTACCAGTCGAGCTGGCGACACTTGATTCCTCCTGTAATTGGTTTGTTCGGTTTGGTGTTTGAGCCAAATTATTCCTCCGTGAATGTAGGTACTAGCAGTGTAATAAGATTTAATTTCTCATCTCGTATCATAAATAATTTGAATGAGGCATGTTTTTTATGAGGCTTAGAAGGTTTATTGGTTCATGGATTTTAATGGATTCAAAAATCGTAGTAAGATTTATAAATCCTTGTAAATTTGTATAAATTTTACCTATTTTCAAATCTAACATATGGATTTTAATTAGTATTTGTAAATTCGTAAATTTTCCATCGGATTTAAGTGTTTGTATTTTTAACTTTGAAATCCATCCAAATCTACTAAAATTCATTATAAAATCAAATACATTAGTAAATTTGTAGGATTGTATAACACGTTATTTGAATTAGTATTTATAAATCATAGAACCAATAACCCTGAATTTGAACATGAATTTTAAAATTATAGAAATTATAAAACCAATAACACTAAATTTAAATATAAATTTTAAAAATATAAAATCAATAACATTGGATTTGGTTTGAATTTTGAAATCAATTAAAATCAATGAACCAACATTTAAATTCAAGTTCTCTCGGGCTTAAATGTTGTCTTATAGAAAACGTTTGTTTAATTAAACTTTAGTATCGTGTTGATTTATTGTATTATACGTGTATTTTGTCTTCTAGAGACAAATACCATCACATAAGAGTTTAGTCAAACACCAACTGGCATGTCTCTGAAACTCTGTACAGTTTCTTTAACTTCCTGAGCATGCTATGATATTTGTTTCTGCATCTGTTTGAGAATGTCGCCATCTTTAGACAAGTAGCCTTTGCTAGTATGTTCGCAGCCACTTTCCTCTCTTGCTCTGTGCCTTCATATTGTCTCCATTCCAAGATCTCAAGATGCTTCGATAAACATTCGGGAACAACTGTTGGTTCGATCCAGAGGTTCATCGGATCATCATTGTAATTGGCACCATGTTTCTGAGACGAAAAAAACTGCACGTGTTATAAATCAAATCGGATCATCTAGTGATATATCTTTTGCACGTTCACTACTAGCAACGCAGAATGTTTGAATGACAAAAAAACATCATTAGTGAACGTGTAAAAACATTAGAGACGTGATTCAGTCATTAAAAACATTCTGCGTTGCTACTAGTGAACGTGTAAAAAACATCATTAATAAAGTGTTTATGCTATTTGATATTCGAGTATATCTGTTATTATACTGTTCATTTAACAAACTAGTAAAACCGAAAAAGAAAAAAGAAAAAAGAGTTTGCGTTCTACATACCGACTTAAGCTTAAGAGATTGAAGTCTTGGAGCGTCGTTGAGTATACAAGCAAGTAGATTCGCCGATCCCGCAGAACATGTACATAGCTCTAGATGTTCAAGAAAGAAGAAGAAAGTGCCTCTAGGATATGGAGTCTGCAATTGAATTATAAATATTATATCTACTGTAATGAGAATAACAATTTAACCAAAAAAAGTAATGAGAATAACAAAACATAAAAAAGAGAAATCTTGACATTGTTGGAGTAAAGAATGTTTTTAACCTTTGAAGTTAGAGAACAGAGAGAAAGATGTTGGATTGAGGTAAGAGATCCTATGAACTTCTCAGATTGGTCAAAAACAATCTCGATATTCGCCTTGGTCACCTCAGGCATATATTCAAACATTACAAAGTTACTGCATGTATCCTTAAAGTTCAATTTCTCCAAAGCAGGAGCGTTTATCACAAACCCATGAATCTCCTCAACGTAGACGTGTTTCCCTCTTGAGTTATTGATAGATAAACTCCTCAAAGTAGGCACATTGATATTGAAGAGCTTCACATTGTCATCTTTGGTTCTGTTTACAACCAAATCTTCAAGAACCGGGCAACTTTGTAAAAGACGTGCAGCAGATTCATCGCTAGAGAATCGAACCGATAAAAGGTGCAGACTTTTGAGCGATGGCAAACAGAACCTCGTATAAAAAAACCTCAAGTCATATATGGTTAGGTTTAAAACCAAATATTCAAGACCCGGGCAGATTTGCAAAAGGCTTGCAACGCATTCGGAACCCGGGAACTTAACCGAGAAAAGGTGCAGACTTTTGAGCGATGACAAACAAAACCCAGGCGGAAAAACCTTGATCCTTAGTTCACGGAGTATCAATGATTTTAGGGTTGTGCAAGTACTTAAGCATCTCGGAAATCCTAGGGTTTCGCCAGACAAGTCTATTCTCAGCTTTCTCACAGATCGGTTAACCGCTATTTGAACCACGAAATTGATGTCTGAAGCCGAATAAGCCGAGTATATTCCCATATACTTGAGATGCAATCTCTCTAGAATTTGAGCATCGTTAGACAACAAAGATCCATAAACAAAACTCATAAATGTCACGAAACTCTGATTATCATAATCATCAACAAGCGTGACATCCGACACCAGTTTCCAAGGATCCTCCCAACATTTTGATAGGAGATGTGTTGCAACTTTCTCTTTAAACATTGGAAGGGATGAGAATATCTTCAAGATCAAATCATCTGGCAACTCACTGAGCCTCCGTTTCTCCATATTTTTCGTTTTTTTTTTGCGCTCTATGTTTTGGAAAACCAGTCACGAAATTCCGTATTAAACTCGGGACGCAACAGAGATGAACAAAAACCCTAGTCAAATAAAATCAACACAAGTTTTCGGCGTGGAAAACATGTAACTTTGATTCTTGAGATTCGGCCCATATGTTTCCTAGATTTTACAAATGTTTTGGCCCATCTAAGATTGGGCCGGATAGAGCCAAGCCCGTTTAAAACAACACTCGATATTTGTGTATAGTTTTTAGGAAAGGGAATTATAATGATGGGTCAGGTCAGATTTATCTTGACCCGATCGTGGTGTAAACAAGTATTGACGAAATTGGATTTGTATTAAGAAATGGAATGAATACATGTTTATCTCGAAGAGATGGGTTACAGAGAGAGCTCCAAGAGCGTAATATGTCTAAGTTGAAAATAATTAGCCCTGTAAAATTAGGTCTTGAGTCTCCTTTCATAGCTTTTTTTGAAGTCTCAACCAACACCACGTATCTCGGGATCTTTCGTACCACATCCTCTCCGTAAACTTCAAGATGATTTCGAGCTGTTAGAAAATATCTTTGACTAATTCAGCTAACTTGATTGACTGAGTATTTGTTAACTCGGAGCCCCCTTAGTATGGAGGTTGAAGTGATACTTCGTTGATGTCGCGAGCTACGAATGGGCTGAAACCTGTATTTGGGCCTGCTGCGCCTTGAGCCTAATTCCGAATATATTTTTAGTTTGAATTGCTGAACTTTTAGTGGGTTTTATGGGCTAGATTTAATGTGATAAATCCAGCTCCAACAATACCTTAGATCTTTCTGAGTCTCTCAAAGAAACTTGTGCGAATTTCGTCATCTCCACTGCCTCTATCGCCGCATGTGAAATCAATCGTCTCTCTATGTGACTTGCGTGGAAGCGATACAAGGAAACTCACCCAAAGCAATTTCCAGAACCAGAACTGACACCACCAAAAGATATTGATAGCGATAAGAAGAAGAAGAAGAATTCAAGCGTAAGAAACTTGGATCTTCCACTGATAAACCCATGAGAAATGGCTCCTCGACGAGGCATCCTCTTCGAGTTCCTGGTATGAAACCTGGAGAAAATTGTTATATCTGCAAGTCCAAAACCAATATATAGCTTCACACGAAAAAGGAAAAATCTCACTTAAATGGTTTGTTCGGGTTTGGTGTTTGAGCCAAATTCCTCTTGGAATGTAGCCGGTACTAGCAGTAATAATATTGAACAATAATGTAGATGTAGAATTTTCGTTTTCCTTGACAATATCTAAACTATTGCCATATTGCATAATATATGAACGATTAATCAAACTTAATTTTAATACAATAATGTAAATGCATAAAAAAATTACTTCTTCATTGATAATATCTATTGCCATGTCCCCTTACGATTCTTTTTAAAAATTTGTTCTTCCCCTTTTTCTTGATGATTGAGTTTTCACTATGTCAAAAAGATTTGAAATTAAAAAAAAAAGTGATTTACGATTTTTTTTTCTGCAAGATATTTTTGTTTACATTTTCAATTGATAATCTATATATACAAAATAAAATATAAATTTTTATACATGTCAAAATGCACTCCGGTAAATTATAGTTATGTCATTTTCATAGATCGTGATGCCTTCTCATTTTCCAAGATATTATTGAATCTAAACGTATATAGAATGAGGCAAAGCGTGAGATAAACAGTAACGAAATACATTTTCTTCCTCAAATTGGAGTAGAAAACTTTATTTCCTATATTTTCACTAAAACACATTTTATTATATAGCCTTACAACTTTTGTATGCGGATTAGTTCAACTAATTTAAAACCATTTTCTCAACCTTTTTTGTTAATTGGTTTTTAGTATCACATGCATAACAAAACAAAACATACATTCTTGACAGTAGATCATGCATGATCACAGTTCCCATGATAAAGTTTTTGGACAGTAGAAATTTGAGTTTTGATTGTCCTATAATTAATTACTATTTTTTTCAAGGTTCTAAAATAATTAAGTTTCTACATATAGTAGTTGTTTTATGTGGGAAATTACGTTTATAATTTATAATCGTTCGCATTGTATGGAAACACAACTTCGATTTCATTTGAGAAAGGAACTTTTTATTTGTCTGGAGCCCATATGGCCCATTTTCACAATGTATAGTCTTAACCTTTTTCCATAATGTAAACAAAAAATCTTCTCTCCTTTTCACCCTGGGCATTAAAACCGGTACCGAAATACCGAACCGGAACCGACCCGAAATTTCTGGTTCGGTTCGGTTTCGGTTAATAGCATAATACCCATTGGATATTTTTTTAAGGATCCACGAGTATCGGTTCGGATCCGGGTATTACCCGAGAACCGAAATACCGAACCGAATACCCGAAATTAATACATATACCCTAAACTATACACACCTATACAACCTTTTTTTTCTCTCTCTCTCTCTCTCTCTCTCTACCAAATTCTTAATCTTCTCTTACTCTCTTTATTTCTCTTCGTAGGTGTTTCAAATTAAAAAAAAAACTGGAATCTCAAACCTCCCGGAGCCGTCGAGTGTATTCGCCGGCTGCACCGTCCACGACGTCGAGAAACAAATCACAGGTATGCTTCTGGTCCATCTCCTTCTCATCTATCTCCATCTCTTAATACTTTTAATAAACGAAATCGATTTGGGGATTTTAGTTTTTGATTGTTTAAATACAAAATTGACTTCATTTCCTTTATGTTCTTGTCATTTTACCCCGACTCATCGAGTCTTTTGACTCGGAAATAGTTTTAGGGTTTTTTCATATATGAAATCGATTTGGGGATTTGTTTTTTTCGTTGTTTACATATGAAATTGAGTTCATTTTCTCTTTGTTTATTGTGTGTTTACTCTAGAAGAACTCGGAAATAGGATTTCAATTTTTAATTCGGAAATAGGATTGAAGTTTTGGTTATGTTTATATATGAAATCGATTTGGTTTATATATGTAATCGACTTCTGAGTTATGAGTCAGTGTGTGGTATCATTATATTATGCATAAACTTGATCCTAAGTTAACTTAGATTACTAACTTATTATTTTCTTAACTTAATATGTTGCAGATGGATTCTAATCAATATCAACCAAACATGAATGAAGAACCAGATATTGATATGAATGATGAGCTAAAGGAAACAGATGATGAAGTTGAGACGCCTACCTCTGCTACTGCTAGTAAAGGGAAAGGGAAACGGAATGGTAGTGGGAAGGGAAGGAAAAGGACCAGATCCCTTGTGTGGGATCACTTCACAAGAACAAAGGTTAACTATGACAAGTGCAACTGTAATTACTGTGGGAAGACAATGGGTTGTGCAACATCATCCGGCACCTCCAATCTGAAGAAGCATCTTGACTTCTGTAAGCAGCATCTTGCGTGGGTGGCAGCCAAGGGATCAGATCAACAACAACTAAATGCAGAAGGTGATGATGGTCTGAAGCTGTGTAAAGTTTCTGAAGCTGTGGTCAGAGAAGCTACAAACGAGATGTTAGTTTTAGGTGAGTTGCCTCTGTCTTTTATAGAGAGTTTGGCTTGGAGGCATTTCTGCAGCAGAGTCAAGCTTCCCAAGCCAGTCTCTCGGAGAACAGCAACCAGGGACATTGTGGAGATGTTTGTGAGAAGGAAGACCTTGATGAAGAAGGTCCTTGGCACCAATAAGCAGAGGATGTCCTTGACGACTGATATATGGACAGCTCCCACCACCATTGCTAGCTACATGGTAATCACTGCACACTTCATTGACAGTAATTGGCAGTGGAAGAAGCTGATCATCGGGTTCAAGCACATTTCTGATCACAAGGGATCTACTATATCGGCTGTGCTTCTAGATTGTTTAGCTGAATGGGACATCAAGAAGGTCTTTTGCATCACAGTGGATAATGCAACTGCAAACTCCTCTGCTCTGAGAAGATTTAAACAAGGATTCAGCCTAGTTGGAGAAGATTCACTAGTGCTTGGTGGTGAGTATTTACATGTGTGGTGTGCTACTCACATTCTCAATCTGATTGTGAGAGATGGATTGCACGATGTTGACAACAATGTTTCTGCCATTCGGAATGGAGTGCAATATGTGAGGTCTTCTACACCAAGGTTGATGTCATTCGAGCTTCGTGTTGACACAGGGAAGATGACAAGGGGTAGTCTGTCTCTGNTGCTTTTTCTACAAGTGGCCGTATCTTGGACCCATTTCGGAGTTGCTTAACACACTACACTTTAGAAGTGTTGATGTGCACGGAGCAATGGTTGAAGTCTGAGATACGTATCGATGGTAGAGGAACTATTACCGTTGAACAACTTCTTGATGAGATTGAAGACCAAGATGATCTTCAGAGAGGTAAGTTATCTATACGGTTTAATGTTTTTGTTAAATCTTAGAACATTCTTCTTATCATTCAATTCTTCTTACACTTTGCAGAGTTTGGAGATATGAATATCCAAGACTTACATTGTTAAATCAACTTAATCTTTGGTAATGAGTCTAATGAGTAATGACTAATGCTTTATGTTGTTGCGATATAATGTTCTTACTCTTGACTGGTTTCTCTTTTTTGTTGCAGATTCAGGTGAAAAGGCTCACAAAGTCACAAGTTCCATCCCACAACCGATCATGAAGCTTTTTTTTTTGTATGCAGTTCTATTACTTTGTAGAAACTGTTTAACCTTATGCTTCATGTTTTCATGTTACACTTTTGCTTTTAATCTTCTGCAACTAGTTGTATGGATTACAAACTTGTTTGTTTATGTTTTTGGTTTGTACATTTCGGATACTAAGTGAGATTTCGGTTTTTTTTTTGTCATTTCGGTTCTTTTTAAGTGATTTCGGGTACATAATACCCGAACCATTTAAGAACCGAAAATTTTCGGGTAGTTTACGGTTCTTAATTTTAATACCCGAACCGACCCGGAACCGATAGGTACCGAACCGGAACCGAACCTAAATCAATTCGGTACCTGTTCGGTTCCAAAACCTTCAAAACCGAAATACCCGGAACCGATCGGTCCCTACCCGAAACCGATCCGAATACCCGAATGCCCAGGGTGATCTCCTTTCACAAATCAGGAGATTAGAAAATAAAGTCAGAATTAAAGAAAGGAAGAAGAAAGCTGAGAACCTCATGTGTGTCTTCTAGAGACACACACCATCACATAAGAAAGTACTCAAACACTAACTGACATGTCTCTGAAACTCTGGACATGTCCTTAAACTCTGTATATTTGTGTCTACATGTTGATGAGATTGAGAATGTCGCCATCTTTAGACAAGTAGCCTTTGCTAGTATGTACGCAGCCACTTTCCTTTCTTGCTCTGTGCCTTCATATTGTCTCCATTCCAAGATCTCAAGATGCTTCGATAAACATTCGGGAACAACTGTTGGTTCGATCCAGAGTTTCATCGGATCATCATTGTAATTGGCCCTATGTTTCTGAGACGAAAAAAACTGTACGTGTTATAAATCAAATCGGATCATCTAGTGATATTTCTTTTGCACGTTCACTACTAGCAACGCAGAATGTTTGAATGACAAAAATAGCGGAAACACAAATATGACTGAATGATATACTATTTTCTATGTTTAAAAGTCGTGCATGATTCATTAATTTTTATCATTCAAACACTCTGCGTTGCTAGTAGTGAACGTGCAAAAGAAATATCTTTAGCAAAAAAAAAAAAAAAACATTAGTGTTTATGCTATTTAATCTCTTATTATTCTGTTCATTTAACAAACTAGTAAAACCAAAAATGAAAAAAAAGAAGAAGAAGGTTTGTGTTCTACATACCGACTTAAGCGTAAGAGATTTAAGTCTTGGAACGTCATTGAGTATACAAGCAAGTAGATCCGCCCAACCCGCAGAAGATGTACATAACTCTAGATGTTCAAGAAAGAAGAAGAAAGTGCCTCTAGGATATGGAATCTGCAATTGAATTATATATATATTATCTACTGTAATGAGACCGAAACACAAAAAAAAAAAAGAGAAATCTTGATATTCGCCATGGTCACCTCAGGCATATATTCAAACACTACAAAGTTGCTGCATCTATCCTTAAAGTGCAATTTCTCCAAAGCAGGAACATTTATCACAAACCCTTCATAAATGTATTCGCGTATCCTTTTTGAGTTATTGATAGATAAACTCCTCAAAGTAGGCACGTTGATGTTGAATAACATCACATTGTCATCTTTGGTTCTGTTTACAACCAAATCTTCAAGAACCGGGCAGCTTTGTAAAAGACGTGCAACAGATTCATCGCTAAGGAATCGAACCGATAAAAGGTGCAGGCTTTTGAGTGATGACAAACAGAAACTAACCTTAACATCAAACAACACATCGTAATAACTGGTTTCGTTTAAAACCAAATATTCAAGATCCGGGCAGATTTTCAAAAGGCTTGCAACGGATTCGGAACCCAGGAGCTTAACCGAGAAAAGGTGCAGACTTTTGAGCGATGGCAAACAAAAACCAGGCGGAAAAACCTCGATCTTTAGTCCACGGAGTATCAATGATTTTAGGGTTGTGCAAGTACTCAAGCAACTCGGAAATCCTAGGGTTTCGCCAGACAGGTCTATTCTCAGCTTTCTCACAGCTCGGTTAACCGCGATTCGAACCACGAAATCGATATCTGAAGCCGAATAAGCCGAGTATTCTCCCATAGTAAGCTTGAGATTCAAGCTCTCTAGGATTTGAGCATCGTTATACAACAAAGATCCATAAACAAAACTCATAAATGTCACGAAACTCTGATCATCATCATCATCATCGAGCGTGACATTCGACACCAGTTTCCAAGGATCCTCCGACCATCGTATTGATATGAGATCTGTTGCTACGGTCTCTTTAAACATCGGAAGCAACGAGAATATCTTCAAGATCAATTCATCTGGCAACTCACTGAGCCTCTGTTTCTCCATGTTTTCGTTTCTTCTGGCCAGTTTTTCTGCTCTCTCCATATTTTTCGTGTTTTTCTTTGGTGAGTTTTGCTCTCAGTTTTTGAAAATCCGTCACGAGATTGAGATTCACTTGCAAAAGTGTATAGACTTGGGACGCAACAGAGAAGAAACAAACCCTAGTCAAATAAAATCAACAAAAGTTTTTGACGTGGGAAACAAGTCCTAGTACCTTTATTCTTGAGATTCGGCCCAAATGTTTCCTAGGTTTAACAAATATTTGGGCCCATTGGGCCGGATAGAGTCAAGCCCGTTTTGAACAACTAGCAACTTGTGCGTCTTTCTTCGACTCCACTGCCTCTCTCTCTCTGTGAAATCAATCTCTCTCTCTCTCTGGATACAGTAGTCGACAATGGTGAGCCAAAGGCAAAGACTTGCGCGGAAGCGATACAAGGAAGCTCACCCAGAGCAGTTTCCAAAACCAGAACCGACGCCGCCAAAGGATCCCGATAAGAAGAAGAAGAAGAGCTTGTTCAAGCGAAAGAAACCTGGATCTTCCTCTGATAAACCCATGAGAAATGGCTCCTCGACGAGGCATCCTCTCCGAGTTCCTGGTATGAAACCTGGGGAAGGTTGTTATATCTGCAAGTCCCAAACCCATATTGCTAAGCTCTGCCCTGAAAAATCCGAGTGGGAGAGAAACAAGGTTTGCTTGCTTGCTCTCTTCTGGATTTTCCAAACTGTTGTTTTCTTCTGTAATCATTGGCTTAGGATTAGGGTTTTTGTTCAATTAGGGTCTTAGGATTAGAGTTGGGTTTATATCTTGGTGAGTAGGTTTTGGCAGCTATTGTTTGGATCAATTAAGGGTTTAATTGAGTTGAAAGATCTGATTTTGCTGTTTCTTAATCACTGTAAACTCGAACAGCTGAATGTTGATCCTTTGATGATCACTACACTTGTTGGTTTCTAGAATGTGAATAGTATCGGTTTATTGATGTTTGTTCTATTGCTTGTAGATATGCTTGCAATGCCGAAGGAGAGGGCATAGTCTTAAGAATTGCCCCGACAAAAACGACGAGAGCAGCTTCGAGAAGAAGCTGTGTTACAACTGTGGAGATACTGGCCATTCACTTTCCCACTGTCCTTATCCTTTGGAAGATGGTAAGCCTGTCTGTTTATCACTATGTTGTTATATCTGTATTCGGATGATTATCGTTTTTTTCCTATGAGAATATTTGAAGAGTTGTTGATTTTGTCTCTCAATACGCTCAAAGATCTGTCCCACAGATATTTGACTGAGGGTCTGAAGGTTCATGTTATTTGGAGAGTTAACAGTACTTGCCTGTGAAATCATATTTGTGGCTCTACTATATTCATTTGTCACTAAGACTAGATTCGGTTGCCTTTTTTTGATACTTTTGTAGGAGGGACCAAATTCGCAAGTTGTTTCATATGCAAGGAGCACGGGCACATAAGCAAGAACTGCCCTCAAAACAAGCATGGAGTCTACCCAATGGTACGATGCTCAAATCTTGTTTCGATCCTTTTCTTTTCCTCATACAGAATGAGTTTCGACATGTTCAACAATAAATTTTGATGGGTTTTCTTTTGCAGGGCGGGTCTTGTAAAGTGTGCGGGAGTGTGGCGCATCTCGTCAAAGACTGCCCTGATAAATTCAACAGAGATTCAGCCCCAGCAAAGAGATCAAGTAACATTTTCTTTTATTTTCTCTCCCTTTCAATTCTGGAGCTTCTAATTCGTGATCCTAGTCAATTAGTTTTTCTCTTTCATTTGAACCGCCTGTCAAGTGTGATCCGGTACCTTAAAACGCAATCTCTTTTATCTTATAAAGACCGTAACTTTATCCCCCCTCGTGAAACGACAGGATTTGATGCTACACCAAGAGGGAAAGTCACTAAGTTTAGTGGGGACGATCTCGAGGACGATTTCTATGAAGAGCCTAAAGGCAACAAGAAGATCAAGACCTCTGATGCTACTACACCTGATGATTTAGATCAGAAGAGCATCCCGGAAAAGAAGCAAGGTCCAAAGGTTGTCAATTTCGTAGGATGATCGGGAATTAACTCCAGAGGATCTAAAAGGGTCGTCAATTTTGTAGGAAATGTCAAATTTTTCGTTCTCTATCTGCATCTAGAGTCTTGTAAGGACAAAATGCTATTTAAGATTCAGAACAATGTTATGTAATGGAACCACACAGCCAATTCTGTTTCAAATATCTTCTAAACCGAACAAACCAAACCAATCAAACCGTTAAATCATTTGTCAACTAAACGATAGACATAGTCCTTGAATGTGTAAGGATAAGGATACAAAGATGCTAAAAATAGAGTAGAAAAATTATTTTGAAAGTAAGGATGGTTAGGCGACATTGAAGGATAGAGAGGAAAAAAAGGTGTGGTTTGATGTTAAAAGAAGAGAGAGATTAATGGTTGTCCGAGTTAGTCTCGATTGGCCTCTTCAAATCAAATTAAGAATCTCTTCTTCCCCCAAATTTTTCATTTCCCTGTTTTCATTCTTCATCTCTCCTCCAACAAAAGAGGACAAACACAAAACATACAAGAAGTCTGACATCTCTATTAATTTCTCTTGGTTGTCTTAGGTTACCTTCATCATCCAAACGCAATGGTGCGTATCTCTCTTCTCCTTTTGTCCTTTCTCTTTGTAATGAAGTTGCGTTATAAAGATGTTTGAGCATATCGTTCTTGTTTTGCCTTGATTACAATATGTGTTTACGTATTATAATGGTGTTTTTCCTCAAATAAAACCATAGTACACGTAAATACCAAACGGAAACTTAAAAAAAAGCTTATAAGAAACCTAAAATGTATTATTTCTTAACATGTGTAAATGTACAAATCGGCGTTTGAAACAATCACAGCTTTAAGTTTCTATATGTTAACTTATATATATGAATCAAAAAGGCGAACGCGGCGTCGGGAATGGCAGTGGAAGACGAGTGTAAGTTGAAATTTTTGGAGCTAAAGGCGAAAAGAAACTATAGGTTCATAATCTTCAGGATAGACGGACAACAAGTGGTGGTGGAAAAGCTGGGAAGTCCCGAGGAGAACTACGACGATTTCTCCAATTCCCTACCGGCCAACGAATGCCGCTATGCTGTCTATGACTTCGACTTCACCACTGCTGAGAACTGCCAGAAAAGCAAGATCTTCTTCATAGCATGGTAATACAAAACCCTCATGAAACACACTTTTCATGTTATGAATATTTTGTTTTTCTTTTCAACAACATGCATTATGCGGATTGGATTTTAAACGTGTGTATTGATACAACAACGACAGTAGCACAAATCACTAAATTACATGTCATGGTCTTATTTTATGAAACATATATATAGAGTATGGATTATGGATGATGCATGTATATGGTAGGTCACCGGATTCATCGAGGGTGAGGATGAAGATGGTGTATGCGAGCTCAAAGGACAGGTTCAAAAGAGAATTGGACGGGATTCAGGTGGAGTTACAAGCCACGGACCCGAGCGAGATGAGTTTCGACATCATCAAAAGTCGAGCTCTCTAGATTCATATATGCCTGATTTTCTATCATATATATCCATAAGTGCACCATCATCATCATTCAAAGAATTTCTCCATGTTATGTAACTTTCTTTGTTTCATTCATTCTTTTTTTATTTACATTTTAAATTGACATGGGTTTTTATACTCTCGCTTGGGAAAAGCTTAAAACCATGTAGTTTCTCGTGTAATAGCTGCATACCTTCGTTGGAAAATAAAGTATATTATTCTTAATTGCAACATTTACAATAAAATGTCGATATGTCCGAGTGGTTAAGGAGATAGACTTGAAATCTATTGGGCTACGCCCGCGCAGGTTCGATCCCTGCTGTCGACGGCTTTATTTGTTTTTGTTTTTTTTGTAAGAACACATTTTTCTGGAGTCTTGACACATTACTTGTAATAGATTACAAAAAAGTTAACGAAGATTTTGATCTCTCACATTTGTACTAAATCACAAACTTCAGTTATGGGAAGGACGAAAGAGATATCCTGCTTGATCTTGTTCGGCGTTGTTGACGAAGATGCAGATCCGGAGAAAAAAAAGAAGAGAAGCTTAGCTAGGCGATGAGGATGACGAACGAGAGGAGTACGACATGGAGAGAAGAACTTTGTTAAGTTTTATGGGTTTCCAACTAAAAACCAATTGGTAATGAGTGGATTGGTCTAACTCACTATTCAAGATCCCTCCCAATTTCCCATGTGGAATATTCTCACACGCATTCTCGAGATAATGAACCGTTTAGCCATTAATCTCGACAATATCCCGTCATAGGATTAATTTCAGGTTAGATCGGCTAGACTAATTCGGGTCAGACCGATTTTGGTTAAGATCGATCAGACTTCTTTCGATGGGCCGGATCGATTTCGGTTCGGATTGAGCATCGTGTGTTCGGGCTCTGATACCATGTTAAGTTTCAAGGGCTTCTAACTCAAAACCAATTGGCAATGAGTGGATTAGCTCAAGTCACTATTCAAAGTCCCTCCCAACTTCCGATGTGGGATATTCTCACAAACCTGATACGCGTGGATGTTAAGGTGGTGATGTTGGTGTTGTCTTCCCTGATGCCATCTCTCTTACAACCATCGAAACCCCTTGCCAAGCCGAAGCTCGACCCAACAGAACGGTATCGCGAACCTTGACGCGAGCGGTGTATTGGTAAACGGGAAGGAGAGAGAGGGAGACTTGCTCGTGACTCCAAGAAAAAGATCCGAGATCCTATTATCCAGGATCCGAGATCCACTCTGATCTGCTCCACTTCGAAAATCCAGATATCCTAGGATGTTGGATCCGGATCCAGATATCCGAGGGGGTCGGATCCGGATCCGGATATCCGGACCTTATAACTATCCGGATCCGTTAAATNCGTTGCAGGTATTGTCGGAGATTTTTAGTTTTAAGGATCGGGTCGGGTTTTAAATCTACTCGGGTTTTCAATTGAGTTTATTAACGGTTTATGTGGTTTGGTTTCTGGTTAAGGTCATAAACCGATAAAACCAACGTTAATGTGGAAATTGGTTTCAAACTTTCAATCTGTGGGGAAATTGGTTTCGAACTTTCAAACGGTGGGGAAATAAGTCTTAAACTTTCAAACCGTGGGGATCTGGTATGAGGGTCAAACTTTGTGTGGAACTGGTGCTATATCATAGTTCCGAGGGGGAAATAGATCGTTTTCCCTTAAAACTTTTGTTCCAAACTTAGCAGCACTAGTTAAATTTAACAATAATAACACAAATTTAATATTAAAATAACCCAAAATCTTTTTTATAGGGAAAAAACTAAACCCTTAATAGTAAATAGTAAACCTTAACATAATGTTTTACTTTTATTTTGAATTTATTTTAGAAAACAAGTATTTTTCACATAATTATTTGTGTTATTTTCAGAATTTTAAATTTGATGTGCTAGATTTAGAACAAAAAATAATTTTTGTGCTAGTTTAAAGTATTTCTCTAATACATATTACATTAATTATGATTTTTTATAGTTCATAGGTGCTAATTTCCCAACCAACAATCAATAAAACCACAAATAAAGAGTTTACAAGGTTTTGAGACCTCATCAAGTTTACAACTAAAAGAAAGTTAAGAAACCATACTAACAACAAAAGGAAAGACGACCACATATACTTTGCAGATTTTGTCACTTTCTTAAACATTTTTGAAATGTTTTAGCATTTTTTGAACTTAATTTGGAAAGTATCACTTATTTTAATGTTTATGACAATTTCACCCATGCACATTACGGCATGTACGACCATGTAGCATACACAGAGCTATAAGGGAGGGGTAAATGGTCATTTCTACACATAATAACAAAAAAAAAAACAGAAATGACAAAAAAACTATGGAAAAGTTGAAAAAACAACTTTTGGTGCAAATAAGTCTATACTTTAAGAAGAAAGACAATATGAAAAACTCATAAATATAATGTTGCAAAAGCCAATATAAAATGTAATGGAAACAATCAAACAAACATTAATACACATTGATTTTTTGTTTATCTCTTGGGTTCATTCCAAGTCTTGCCTTCGAAGAATTCGTTAAACATTCGCTCAAGATATTCAAGAGTGAATCTTATGTGCTTTTGTGGGTTCTTACCACTCTCTATCATTGGCATGAGACATAACATAAACAAAGCAGCAACATTTCTGTTACTTCCTTGCTGAACACGAAACCAAAAACTATACCAAATCTGTTTAAAAGTGTTTTTGATTGTACCCGAAACGTCTGAGAAACGATATAAAGGCATAAAAGAACCTCCGTAACAGAAAGCCTGAGAGATTTACGCAACTCGCCGTCTGAAACTGTTTATTGGCACTGTCTTTGGTGAAGCTCTTCAAATTGAGAATTGAAAATCTTGAATCTGTCTTTTACTGATGCGTTTGATATATTCGAGTTCTCTATCGGACCGCTCCCACTCAACTGAACCGTTAGACACTGCAAAATCTGCGAAAGAAATTTAGTTAGAAAATACTCATTACGCATGTTAGTGTAAGATTCAAGTTGTTGGAGCTTAAACTTGGAGTCTGTGTGCAACACATGTGAGCTCAGGACGTGGGAATGACGTGACATTCAGTAAGGCGGCATGCAAAGGAAGCTGACGTGGCATCAACCGAGTGGAGGAAGAAGGAAGCTTTTGTGTGCATCAAAGAGGATCTTCAAAATCATGTTAGGGAGATTTGAAGATCTCAGCTAAGTGGAAAGTGTATATACACATGCTCGTATTGAGATGTGGTATATAAACTATGAGGCTAGATCAGAATTAGGTTAGCCGTTGAGTTATTGAACGAGTCAAGAGACTAAGAGAAATTTAGGGTTTTTGGTGAGTTAACTACATAATTGTCGTTGTGGTCAGTATCAAGTTCAGTTGCAACATCGAGTAATCCTGATTAAACAAGTCTGTAAAAATTGTTTAAGTGATTTCTAATAAGAGCAAAGTGGAATTTACAATCTCGTGTTCAATACATACAAGTCTCTGTGTTACAAGTTTTACATTTGGTATTAGGGAAGGTCACCTTCATAGATTAAAAATCTATCTATATGTTGAGATTTTGAGGATGACATGGGGACTATGAAGGAACTCATTACGGTTCAGAAACCATTGCTTCTAAATGGTGATAATTTTGGTCATTGAAAAGCACGGATGAGACATATTATTCGTGGAATTGATGAAGATGCTTGGACAGCTGTTGAGCAAGGATGGGTTCAACCTACTGTCATCACTGAAGATGAATAAGGTAAGAAGACAACAATAGCTAAACCTAAGGTACAATGGACTGAAGTTGACAAGAGTGCATCTAAGTTCAACTCAATTTTGGCCATCTTCTCTACTGTTGATCTAGATCAATTCAAAATCATCCAAGGCTTTGAATCTGCTAAAGAAGTTTGGGATACTCTGGTTAATCACTTCGAAGGAGATACGAGTATAAGAAAAACTCGGATTGATCACCTGGCATCACAGTTTGAGAACCTAAAGATGCCTAAGGACGAATTAATTGCAAGTTTTACTGCTAAAATTAGTACCATTGCAAATGAAGCATCTGTACTTGGAAAAAAAAAATACAAAGAGAAGAAACTTGTAAAAAAAACTTCTCAGATGCTTGCCTCCTAAGTTTGCATCTTGATATATCATGGTTTTTACCCCTTTTTAGCCATGATATAAGTCTTTTTTATAGAGTCTTTCTAGAGTTTTCGTAGTCTTTTAGAGTCTTTTCAGGTTTTAGCACGTTTGGAGCACAATTGGAGATATTGTAGCACAATTGGAGATATTGTAGCATTCTGGAGCTTTTTTGGAGCAAAGCAAAGATCGTGTAGCTGAGACAGCCGATTTGATGCCCGAGTATCGACCGATACCACTTATGGTATCGATCGATACCAATTGCAGAGAGACACGAGTCGCGACAATTAGAAGATTGAAGAATTTTCAGTATGCCCCCGAAGACTTTATTATTTACAAGAAGCCCCAGAACGTGTCTTATGTTATTTATTAGGTTTTCCAGCCACTTTTGTTGGCTAAGCTTTATTTTATTATATATACTTTGGGAGAGATTTGTTCCATGGTTTTTGGGAGACAACTCTGAACCCTTGTTTCTTATTGATTTCTTTTATGCAATTCTATTCATCTATGATTTTTGTTCCATTGATCATGTCTGAGTAGATCTCATTTAGGTTTAGGGTTCTCATAAAGGATCTCTTTGAATGTTAGGTTAATTAGTTGATTAGGATTCATAATCTGAATTAATTTTTTTACCATAGGTTGTTCTCAAAGCTAATTCTAGGTTGACGAATCTGGAACTTAGATCTTAGGTTAATCGATTAGGCACGACAGTGCAATTAATAATCTGACAGAACTTAGGGTGAGCAAAATAGCTATCCGCAAAGAGATTTGGTTTAGTTGTTTTGTGAACATATCAAACCTGAACTTTAAAGCTGGTTTAGATCTTTAGGATTTGCAAAGAGATTTGGGATTCTGGGATTTAGACTTAGATAATTCTCGCAACAACAGTTGGTTAATTATAGCTTAGTGATTTGAGTTCAAGAACCGTGCAGAACCTGAACCCTGACTAGTTAGTTTGTCTGCATTAATTCATTGATTTCCTGAGAAATACCCTGAACCTATCTTTCCTCCATCGAATTTACAACAAGTTTAATCTACGTTATTGCTTTCAATTACATTGATCGCTTAGCTTAATTCAACCCTTAAAATTTATTGTGTGATTCTTGAGTCTCTGAAGACTCGACCCATAAGTATTACAATCGACAAAGTTGTTAGTACCTTAGGGTATTACATTTGAGCTTATCACATCTCACAAAGCAGTTCTCAAATACTCAATGAATACTGATGACATGAAATTTGATCAACTGGTTGGAATGCTCAAGGCTGAAGAGATGGAGGTTACTGCAGACGAATCTGCTACACAAAAAGGAATAGCTTTATGGCTGAAAATGAAAATGATAGGGTTAAGCAGTGTGAAGAGAATCTAAGTCTTCTGGCTAGAAACTTAAACAAAATGCTGAAGAGAGTTGAAAAAGGGCATAACAAGGCTAGACTTGTGGCCAAGGGTTATACACAGAAAGAAGGGATTTATTTTGTCGATACCTTCTCTCCCGTGGCTAAGTTTGCAACAGTGAAGATTCTCTTAGGAATTTCTGCAAAGTTGAATTGACATTTGACTCAGTTGGATGTGTCTAATGCATTCCTAAATGGAGAATTAGATGATGAGATTTATATGGATCTACCTTCTGGTTATGAGATTCCGCCTGATGTTGTTGTTGAAGGCAATATGGTTTGCAAATTACAGAAATTGATATATGGTTTAAAGCAGGCATCTCGTCAATGGTTTATTAAATTCTCTTCTACAATGCGCAACATGGGTTTTGATACATCTTATGGAGATCATACCTTGTTTACAAGGTTTCATGATGGCATTTTCGTGGTGATATTGACATTATCATCGCCAATAGTGATGCTAGTGTTATTCCTTCTTTGAAGATTCAACTCAACAATTTTTTCAAACTCAAAGATCTAGGTGATCTTCAATACTTTCTGGGTTTGGAAATTGGTAGATCTTCATATGGAATTTCCATTTGTCAGCGTAAGTATGTCTTGGAGCTGTTATCTGACATTGGCTTTCTTGGTTGTAAACCATCCATCATTCATATGGAGCCAAGTCATTCCCTTCACAAAGATGATACTTCTTTCCTTGAAGATGCTGAGTTCTATAGAAGACTAGTTGGTAAACTGGTTTATATGTGCAACACAAGGCCTGATATATCATTCACAGTTACCAAACTTTGCCAATTCTTTTATGCTCCTCGGGAAGTTCATTTGCAAGCAGCTCATAAAGTTCTTAGATATCTCAAAGGCAGTATAGGCAAAAGACTCTTTTACTCTTCTAATCCAAATCTATCTCTTAAAGATTTTACTGATACTGATTGGGCTGTTTGTCCAGAACCAGAAAATATGTTTCAAGTTACTGCATGTTTATTGGTGAGGCACTTATCTCATGGAGATCGAAGAAACATCCCACTGTTTCCTGCAACTCTGCTGAAGCTGAATACATGGTGATGGCTTTTGGCACTAAGGAGTTAATTTGGATAGCTCAGATTATGAAGGATTTCCGTCCTCCTTCTCCACTCCTTGTTGCTTTGTATTGTGATAATACCACAGCACTTCACATTGCCAAGAACCCAGTTTTCCATGAGAGAACTAAGTATTTTGACATAATTTGTCATAAAGTCAGAGAGTGTATTGCCTCTGGTTTTCTGAAGACTCTCCATGTTCGTAGTGAACATCAGCTTGTAGATGCTCTCACTAATCCATTTTATCCAACACAGTTTCACATTCTTATATCCAAGATGGGACTTCGAAACATCTATGAAGCTCCATCTTGAGGGGGATGGGGTTTAGTATATGGTTTACATACCGGTTATCTCCGGTTATTATATGGTTTATCACATTGAATATACTTGTATATATACACATTTTGTACATCGATTTTTACTCAATGAAGATGAAACCATTTATTTAGTTTTCTTTAAAACAAATAACAAGTTATCGTGATAGGTGAAAACGAGTACTCTGTACACCTTAGGAAGATAAAAGTATGAGGAAGGCTTTGGCAACATCGTAGAGCCAAAACCGCTGCAACCAGTACGGACTATGCATCATCTTGCACCTCAAGATAAGATTGCCGGTCAGCTCGCGAACAAGACATGAAAAATAGGTGAGAAACACTCGAGTATCTCGTACATATTCGAGTCGATGGGTTCATACCTGACCTAAGTACTAAATGCTTGACCCGGTTTTCTATCTCGGACCAGGTAATCTCTACAAATACACCAATTTCTCCACCAAGAAAAGGATCCAATTTTTTTATATGTCTAACATTACGCCTAGAGCTTCAGTCTTTCCCTCTAAACACTCTCTAAACATTTAGCCTAATCTTAACCTTGAGGCTTAGTTTCATACTCCTTTCCGGCCATTTTTTGACCATCACATCACTAAAAATCCATTTTTCTCTTGTTTTTTTTTTTCACTGAAGTGTCATCTAAAATGACATATAAACCACATATCCATTATTTTCTTCAGACCGGGTGTCACTTAACCACCTTTCCACTTTGTGCTCTGATTCTTTCTGGCTTCCGACGCAATCATACTAGTGGCCTTTTCTTCTTTCAGTTCTAACTTATGCGTCAGAGGGTTCTCGGAAAACACATTTCCATCGTGTATTCCGGACTTCCACGCATTTGATAGTTTTGCAGGAGACTTGACCCATAGAGAATGCAAAATCCCCTAAACAGTTTGGCGTTAGAAGGAGTGGGACATTTTCCCATAAAAGAAAGAAAATAGGCAGAAAGAAAGAATAGATTACAACAAAAAGTTACAAGTGATCCGCCTAATACGCTTCACTAGTACTTAGACACACTCTGTAATACTTCATGTCTAGAGAAAACAATGAAAAAAGGTTATGCTTTGACAAATTTTCACTCTTCTATATCTCTCCCCGATCTCATTCAAGTCTCTCTTATCTCACTCTGTCTCTCTTACCCGAAGTCACCTCTTTATAGTGATGACACATAAGGGCTTCGTGTGCAACGCAAACCGCCAAAATGCTTTTTTGAAACGCGATTGTTGTGACCAAACAAGGTCTTTTCCTTTTGAGCACAAACAGACAAAGTGTCTTGAAAGCCAAATATAGGCAACTGTTGTGTTTCTGCATTAGCTGTTTCCTATGAATGTGGTCTTAAAAGTAACCCAACTCTAGTTTTATTTAGATCAACCACAGTTAGTCATCACGTTGTCCTTGTTTGCCAATTTAAATATGTTTGTCCATCAAGTTATCATTTCCAAAGGTTCCATAGTATTTTGATGATATTGGTGGAAGCAGAAGAGGAGAGAATTTGACAAATTAAGTAGAAAGTGGACCTGTAAGTTTCAAAAAGTTCTTGTTGATGGTCATGGCCAGCTTGAATCATTTGTTGAGATAAATCATGAAGCAGAGGCAAAGCATCGCTATTATGATCGTCGGGGCCGTTAAAATAGAGTTTTCTAAGCTCTGATATTGATCATGGCTCCTTTCGCCAATATTTTCAACGTCTAACGATGGTTGAAGATTGCTTGGAAGACACTCGAAAAGGTGATCATGTTCTATTGGCTTGCTAAATATTACAAAAACAAAAAAGTGATAAGACTTCTTTGTAACATCTATTACTAATAAAAATTGATGCTATATGACGTTCACATCAGCTTTTAACCGACCAATAAAAACATGCCAAATCAGCATTTTAATTAAATCTTAAAAAATGTCAAAAATTCTAAAAAAATTGTGTCTTAAAATGGAAATAAATATCAAAATATCAAAAGAGCTAAATTAGCTAAAGAAGAAATCAAAAATAAAAATAAATATCAAAAAGCTATATTAACAAAAAAAAAATCATTTAAAAGAAATTAACTTGATATTTATGCAAGAAAAAATCAAAAGAGCTAAATTACTAAAAGAAAAAATCATTTAAAGGGAAGTTAACTTGATATTTATGTTAACTCTATGGAAAATCAATATAAAAATGTAACATAGAAAAAAAAGCTGTATGTCAAAATAATATTTATTACTAATAAAAGTTGATGCTATATGCATGTAAGGGTGTCCACATGGAATTTTAAACAATTAATTTGATTGGTCCACATCAGCATAAAATAAAGAAAGTTTCCAAATTCAAATATTGTTGTTAATAAAAATTATAAAGATAAGAAAATTATGTATAAAATTTTCATTACCAACAAAAAAACCAACATGATTAGAAAAATTTCTTAATTTAAAATAGTTGTCTCAATTATATAAATAACTAATAATAGATATAAGAGTAAAATCTATTTACATGTGTGTGTATGCACACGTTTTTGTTACAAAAATAATTTATTATTAAAAAGTTGAAGTTACTTGGTTCTAGGCTTTCCACATAGGATTTTAATTAACCAACAATTATAATAAACATTAGCATCTAAAACTTTGTCACATGTCCATAACAACTTTCCACACGATCGCATGGAATAGATAGTGCAGAAATAATAGAAAATTTTACATTTTTATATTCAGCTTGGAATTGCCTTAGATCAATGTAGGAGTTCTTTGTTTTGAGTTGTTATTTGTTATTAATTTCCTAAATTTATGTAAGTTGTATTGATTTTGTCTACTTAATTGTCTTTTTAATCAAATGTATGCTCTGATGGAATGTAAAAAGAATAAAGAACGACATGAGAAAGAATTCATCTATGGATTGAGAAAGAAGAATGCAGTGAAGAAAAACTGACAATGTGTAAACCAATTTTCTCATATATAAAATAATATTGGGAGAATTAAATCCTCATTGCTTAGGTTTACGATCTCATCGATGAACCATTGAAAAATTACCACAACCAATATGCAGGCCCATCTCAATTGTTTTTTTAGCCTGGGGCGAAAAAATGATTTTGGGCTTTTTGTATATTTTTTATTTTTTTAAAAAACAATTTGGGCCTTTTTCATATAAATGTAAAAAAAAAAAATTTGGGCCATTTTTTTTAAGGATTTTACAAAAAATTGGTGTGGGCCCTAGGCATGTGCCCCTCTCGCCACCCCTCTAAGACGGGCATGCCAATATGTCACCAGACAAAATTACGATTTCTATATGTGTAAGGTAAAACTTACAAAAAATATATTTATTTGTCGGTTTTATTGTTATATTAATTTGTTTCAAAACTCATTCTATATTCATATTCAAAATTATTTTTTTATAGATACGAGAGCAAGATTTTTTCTTATTTAGTTTGCTTTTTGATTTGTAGATTAAATAAAAAATTTGTATTGATTAAAATAGCTAAGGAAGGAGAATAGTTTTTGACTTGTTTTTTTGTTGTTATTTTCATAGAAAACAGATATAACGAAAATGAAACGCAAAATAGAAAGCTTATTCATTCTAATTGGAAGAAGTGGGGTATAATCATTGAAAAATCATTTAAAAGTTACCACAACCAATATGATATCTGACAAAAGTTTGGTATTTACCTATTAAAGATAAAACAGACAAAACAAATATATTTAATTCGTCGATCTTTGTGATTTTAAATTAATTTCATATTCCTCTATTTTCTTAGTTTCAAAATTAAATTTGTCATGAATCTAAAAGCAAGAGTTGTGTTTATTAGTTTAAAACCTAGCTAAGGAAAGAGAATAACTTTTAACTTTATTACTTTTTGTTGTTTTCATAGAAAACATATATAACGAGGATAAAATTGAAATGATGAAAAAAACTTTTTTTTTTATTTTAAGAAATGATGTATAATATTTTATCTTCGTGTCAATATTACGTTTAATAAATAGCATTTGATTACTTTGTTACACGTTTAATTAGTTTTGGTATACTAACTTATATGTATTTTATCGAATAATACATTTTTCAAACGAAACATATATAAATTCAAAACAAAACCGTTGAAATCTCACAAACTAGATATTATTTCTAAGATGAAAACTGTAATATATATTATTTCAATTACCAATATACACAAAGTAATATCTTAATAAATATGATTGGTGGCATATGATTTTTATCAAATAATATTAAAAAATATACTTACGCTGAGCGTGAGTGCAAAACCTAGTATATTACTAATAAAAATTGATGCTATATGAATCTAAAGGTGTCCACATAGGATTTTAAATAATCAATTTTATTGGTCCATATCAATCTATTACTAATAAAAGTTGAAGCCATAGGCTTTTCAGGGCGTCAACATAGGATTTTAAAACATCAATTTTATTGGTCAACATCATCGTTTAGAATAAATTCATATTTGCCAAATATAAAAAAAGAAAAAACGCCAAAATGGATAAATAATGGAAACTACTCAAAATAATGAGTTTTAAAAAATAAGAAAATCATGTCTTAGTTTCCTATTCTATTAAATTCATTACATATTCATCTATTTTCTTGGTTACAAATTAAATTAGTCTTGAATCTCATAGCAAGAATTGTGCTTATTAATTTATTTTCGATCAATAATTAAATGTTCGCATCGAATTTTATACAACCACTAATAATTTTCTACATAAGCTTTTTGAATTCAAAGTTATTTCAACATTAAATCGTTATGTTGATATTGATTGATGATAAAACGATAAATAGAAATTAAAAAGAGTAGGGCGTCCACATAGAATTTTAAACTACAAATTAAAATATGTCAAATCAGCATTTTAATTAAATCTTAAATAATGTCAAAAATTCCCAAAAAAAATTATGTCTTTTAAAATGGAAATAAATATAAAAAGGTAAATTAACAAAAGAAAAAAATCATTTAAAAAGAAAATTAATTTGACATCTATGATAACTTTCTGAAAAATCAATATAAAAAACTTAACAACCAAATAAAGAAAAAAGAAATTATATGCCAAAAAAATCGTGTATCTTAAAATAGGGAATAAATATCAAAGAGCTAAATTAACAAAATCAAAAATCAAAAATAAAAATAAATATCAAAAGAACTAAATTAACAAAAGAAAATAATATTCTGAAAGAAAATTAACTTGATATCTATGTTAACTCTATAGAAAATCCACATAAAAATCTTAACAACAAAAAACTAATAAAAGAAAAATTTATGCATCTAAGGGTGTTCACATAGAATCTTAAACAACCAATTAAAATATGTCAAATCAGCATATTGATTAAATCTTAAATAATATCAAGAATTTCAAAAAATTGTGTCTCTTAAAATTGAAATAAATATCAAAAGAGATAAATTAACAAAAGAAAAAATCATTTAAAAGAAAATTAATTTGATATCTATGATAACTCTAGGAAATCTATTTACTCATCACCAATCGAAAATTTAATTATCACTATTTTATTATGTTTTAATTTTAACACAATTTTTTCAATATGTTTTAATTAAAATAAATCCAAAAAAATTATCTTTATTATTATAAAATTTACTTTGAAAATCTAAATAGTAAAGATAAAAAAAATTCGTTAATCTTAAATAATTGTTTTACTCTACCTCAACAAAATATATATTAAACCAATTTATCAACAACATAACCAAAATAATTGTGTAACTCACATCTCTCTCTCTTTTACTCTGGCTTTAAACAATTTATTTATTTTCTATTTTTTTTTTCCATCTCTCTCACATCTCTCTCTTTTACCCCACCTGATTTATTTTCTATTTTTTTATAATGTGAAAGACATGAAACAATTTATTTGGTAACAATGAATGATAATTTTTTTTATTCTACATTTTAAGATCTATTTTGCTATAGTTTTGATTCAGAAAAAAAAACAAAAAACCTAAACATATGAAATCGATGGATGGTCATGTGTAGATGTAGTTCTTGATATTTACAAGTAGATTTCTTGTTTCACATCAAAACTATAGCAAAATTGATCTTAAAATGTTGGAAAAATAGAATTATCATATATTGTTTCCAGAAAATTGTTTTATGTCTTTCACATTATAAAAAAAATAGAAAACAAATCAAGTGGGGTAATATTTATTTTACTCTAATTTTTGATTTTCTAGTGTGGATGGTCATGTGTGGATGGTCATGGGTGGATCATGTGTGGATGGTCATGAGTAGATGTAGTTCTTGATATTTACAAGTAGATTTCTTGTTTCACATCAAAACTATAGCAAAATGGATCTTAAAATATTGGAAAAATAGAATTATCATATATTGTTTCCAAAAAATTGTTTTATGTCTTTCACATTATAGAAAAAATTGAAAACAAATCAAGTGGGGTAAAAAATAGAGATGTGAGAGAGATGGTTTATTGGTTTAAGGAAAGAGAGAGATGTGAGAGAGAGATGCCTAAGAGAAAAAGAGAGATGAAGAAGAAGCAAAGTAATAAAAGGAAATATAAGGATAAAATTGGGTTTTCACACGCATGAACAGTTAAAAAGAGGTCTTAAGTGGCAAATGTGCCTTCTGATGTAAATGACCCTCAATTTTATTGGTCCACATCAATTAGTAATAAAAGTTGATGATGCATCTAAAGGTTGATGCTGCATTCTAAAAGTTGATGATGCATTATATGTTGTAGATATAATTTTAAACAATCAATTTTATTGGTACACATCAACATTCAAAATTAAAAAAATTTCAAAATTATAATATTATTATTAATAAAAATATATAAAAGATAAGGAAATTATGTATAAAATTTTTATTAACAAAAAAAACCAACATGATATTAAATTAGGAAAGTTTCTTAATTTAAAATAGCGTTCTCAATTATTATATAAATAACTAAAAAAATATAAATACGAAAATGGTCTCACTTACACACATATAAAGAGATTTTAACTAAGAGCACTTTGTTTATTATGATGAAATAATTTTACCATTATTTTGTTACAAAAATGATTTATTATCTATAAAAAATATATATGTTACTTATAAAAGTTAAAGTTACTTGATTCTAAGGATTTCCACCTAGGATTTTAATTAGCCAATAATTATAATCTATATTAGTATCTAAAATTTTTCTACATGCATGTCCATATAAAGTTTTCACACGATCGTATGGAATATATAGTGCAGAAAAGATCGAAAAAATTACATTTTTATATTCGGCTAAGGATTGCCATAGATTAATGTAAGAATTCTTTGTTTTGAGTTGTTCTATTTGTTATTCATTTTTCTGAATTTTTATGTAAGTTATATTGATTTTGCCTACTTAATTGTCTTCGTGATCAAAGCTATACTCTTATAGAATATAAAAAAATAAAGAACATGATAATAAAGAATTCACACATGGATTGAGTACGACTACTATGAAAGAAAAATGACTATGTATAAACTAATTTTCTTATATATAAAATAATATTTGTTACTTTAATATTCTTTGCAATGACCCCTAAGTATGATAATTAAAGTCTCATCGCTTTGGTTTATTATCTCATCGAAGAACCATTGAAAAGTTACCACAACCAATATGCCACAAGACAAAATTCCGGCTTCTATCTCTTCAAGGTAAAACTTAGAAAAAATATTTTTACTTTGTCGATTTTTTTTATTATTGTTTCAAAGTTCATTCCATATTCATATATTGTCTTGGTTTGAAAATTAATTTGTTTCATAGATATGAGAGCAAAGTTGTGCTTATTAGTTTGTTTTTCGCTTGGTATATTAAATTGAAAATTTGTATTGATTAAAGTAGTTAAGAAAGGAGAATAGTTAATGACTTTCTTGTTTTTTTGTTGTTTTCATAGAAAACAGATATAACGAGAATGAAACTGAATATGATGAAAAAACTTATTCACTCTGATTGTAAGAAGTAAGGTATAATAATAGAAAAGTTATTTAAAAGTTATCACGACATATATATTACCACACAAAAGTCTGGTCTTTACCTTTTCAAGAAAAAACTAACAAAAAATATATTTAATATGCCGATTTTTACAAATATATATATATATATATATATATATTATAATCATCAATATACACATAATAATTTTTCAAATAAATATAATTGATCGCATATAATTTTTATCAAAATAATATTAAACAGAATGCCCACACGTTAGCGTGGATATACAAAATCTAGTAATAAAAAGAAAGATAATATGTAAGCGTAGAGAACAGAGAGGAGAAAAACAAAAGTAAAAAACAGAACTTAACTTTTTCTATAAAAAAAATATAGCAGAAACATGTACATGTTTTAACATTTTTTTTGGAAATTCTTGAAAAATAAATAATTAAAGGGTTCAATTGTATAATGCAATTTAATTCATACAAAACTAAAATATATTACATGAGCCTAGATTCTAGACTCGGTATTAGTAACAAAAAAAATGCTGACTATTATAAGAACATAGTTTTTTATGTTGGGTATGAGGGTATCTACTCATTGTTTCCATTTTTTGTGTGGATAATTTTACAATAACTCCTCTACTTTTTAACAAATGTTCCTAGCAGTCAAATAAACATTAACCACTTATTAGTTAAAAGACGTTAATCTTGAGAAAAAATAGAATTTAAAGATTAGTTTAGATTTGCACAAACAAAAAAAGAAGAATAATTTAGAATAAATTTATTAAAAATAATGTTTAAAGATTACACTTGCAAATATCAAACTCCGCAAGAGTATCCTTCCGGACCACCATAATTGAAAAAGAACCCATACGAATAATATATTGGGAATGGATCACCAATTCTTAACGCATAACATTTGGGACTATCTACCAAATTTTCTATATGAAAAGAATCGAGTCTACGTTGTTCATAGTTAGAATTCAAAACTTTAATATTTGTAAAAACTGCTGATCTTTTGTTGTCGTTATTCGGGAAATTACCATTGCCCATAGGAGGGCTAGAACCAGAAGGTGAACCCTGAACCACACCTCCAACCCCAGCCATATTTGCACCAATACCTAAAAGGTTAAATAACTCATTTGGCCAATATCCAATATCTACATTGGCCTCATGTGACCCCAGTTGTCTAATCCACCAATTTCCTGTATTTTTATCCTTTTTACATATAAAAATAGAAATAAAACAAATAATTTGTTAATAAAAAAAATTACAGTAGGTTAATTACTTGAAGGGCAAAGTATGCGAAATAATTAAAGAGTTTATAGTCATATACAGCATCGATCACTAATTTGATTCTATCAATTTCAAGATTCATAAATCCTTCACTAGCTATTGAGTAGGAATGACATATATGAAATAAATCTATATAAAATTTGGAAATTACCTGATGGATGGATCTATGCGTCCAGATAGGTTTCCTTGGCGGAATATCAATGGGTTCGACTATGGGAACCACCGATGATACTTGAACAAACCCTGGACATGCTGTATTGTAACATCCTTTTCCACCTTTCCCCTATCAAAATTATATTTTAATATTTACATGTCGTCTGGTTTAAAGATTTCCGCATATATATTGTATACACAATTTACATAAAACAAAAATAAATTGTTCACATGCGCACACCTTCCAAAATCCATATTTCCAAACACGTGTGTCTCCAAAAAAACCTGGATTTATCTGTCAAAAAGACTTGCAATACTTTAAGAAGATCCAAAAAAAAAAATGGATTAAGGGAAAGAAAACAATTAAATATGTAAAACCTACCATCAATCCCGTTGAGATAAAATCGACTTCATTATTCGATCCACTGCCTATATATATTTGACTATATGAGGCTTGGTCTTGTCCAACGTTTACGTTATAACCATTAAACCGAGCTTCTACACCATGAAATTGACCATTAAATGATCTTACTCCAACAATCTGCCAAAAACCACCCGGTTCTAATAACATATATGTATATCTATATATATTAATACTTTAGATATACGTATAAACAAATATTAGATTGAAGGGTATTTAGAGAAAAGTGAATGTTTTACATGTGTTCCAGGACTATCGGCTGATTGCGGATGAAAATGCTTTTCGGCAAAAAGTTGTGCGTTAGTGATGAATTCTTTGGTATTTCTCAACACGGGAACGGTTCCATCTGGACATTCTATTTTCTTCTTATATGTTTTGGTGTTGCCAATTTGACTCTTTAATTCAGTTCTTGAAATTGATGGTTTCATCTTTTCAAAAAAAAAAAAAAATGTATCGTCAAATTNAGGTAGAAAATGTACGTAGGAGACGAATTTCTTAAACCATGCACCTGGATCGTGTGGTTTTTGAGCAAGGGATGATCAAGTCCTGGTTGCTTATAAATATCTATGCAATCGTATGTTACATTTTTATCTATCTGCCAATAACAAAAAAAAAAAAAAAGACATGAGATCTTTATAACAAATGTAGGCAAATGTTTACCAAAACAAACAAAAAATGTAGGCAATGTGATGTTTAAATCAGTCCAGGATATATCCAAAAAAATGATGTTATATTAATCAAGTAGAAAGGAAAGACGTACGTGTCTAAAGTTTTCGTTTTAAAGCTAACCTTGAAGGATCTGAGAGGCACCGCACTTTGATCAGAACGAACTAAGGCTGCTAAGAATATAAGAGGTAACAGATTCATAACAAGAGCCATTCTAATTCTTTTTGACATTGTTTTTGTGTCTTCAAGACTGAAAATGCTATGATATTTATATACACATGACGATGTCAAAGAGCGT
The DNA here is from genome assembly GCA_002933935.1 of Eutrema yunnanense. Taxonomy (NCBI): domain Eukaryota; kingdom Viridiplantae; phylum Streptophyta; class Magnoliopsida; order Brassicales; family Brassicaceae; genus Eutrema; species Eutrema yunnanense. The sequence continues at coordinate 237,796 of PKML01043708.1, read as the reverse complement.
ATAACAATATAAATAACAACATTTAATGTTTTTTTTAATGTAACATAGATATTCTGACAAAGAAAATAAATATATTTGACAGAAATTATTACAAAAACGTTATATCCAAATTTTGTGGGGCTCATATTATTAGATGGGGAATGGTCAAATATTTTGATTAAGAAACTGTAGTTAATGTGTTGACCAAAATAAATTGTAGTCAATGTGAAAATATGTGTTGCTACATTGAGAAAATATGTGAAAATATGGGATAATTTATTAGGCAATGGTTGAGCAAAATATCCAGATTCCGAAAACTGGTTCGATCATATCGGTAAAAAAAAAAGGATAGGAGTTTGCAGATTTAGTTTGAATATTTTGATTTAAAAATTAAGATCAAGATCTGTATATTACGCGGATGAAAATATTTAGTAAAAATAAACCAGTTTAACATAGACAACAAAAAAAGAATCAATAACCAAATTAAATTGGTTTTATTTAGATGTATAAAATAACCAAATTAAATTAAATTGGTTATATACTATTAAATTAAATTAAATTAAATTGGTTATATATTATTAAAATAGGGAAAATTACAATTTAATTTATGTCCAAAATTAATACCAAGATTAAATTTGTGCTTTTAGCTCTGATACCAAAATTAAATTTGTGTCCAAAAAGGGAAAAATACAATTTAATCTATTCTTATTATGGATAACTACTATTTTCTTCTTTTTATTTCTGTTGCCAAACATATATTTTTGATTAAATTACAAATTAATAATATTTGGTTCAATTAAAAAAGTAATTTAATTAATTAATCCGATTATATATATATATATATATATATATATATATATACATATTGATGCAATATCAAAAAGAGTGAATCAAAGTCTTCAATATGAATTTATTATGAGAATTTCATTCTCATAACTTAACAAAAAAATCAAAGGATTCATATTGAAAGTCAAAGGCTAAATTGGTGGAAAGAAAACTATTATTTGATTTAGCAAATTTTCTCCTTTTGTTTAAAAGTAAATAATATCTTTTAATGTAATTTATTGTAAAGATCACCTTGTAAGAGCTATAAAAAGCTCAATTTTTCTATTGTAAAAATATATAGAAATTTTTGAAATATAAAAGAAAGATTTTTCTCACCCTTGAAGCTTAGGCTTTGTTTGCTTGTCTTTTCTATTGTGTGAGAAAAAATTTGAATATAATAAAAAAATAATCGTATAGAAATCTCGAAGATTCNTATATATATATATATATATATATTAATTTTAATTCGTAATTTTAAACATTCAGAATATGTCAAAAATTAAATTACATATTTAAAATTATAAATAAAATCGATTAATATAAATTAAATATTAAAAATAATTTAAATTTTATTTTTTTGACGAAAATAATATTACTTATTTTGAATTTTAGAATTTAGATTATGCCAAATATTTTAATAATTATTTTTTTTAAAATGATACAGATTCAAAATTAACAATTTGCATTGAAATATAATTTTGAACTTTAAATTTAATGTAGATTTTCTGAGATTTCATCAATAGGTACAAACAAAATATGTTTACTTCTAAATTCAAATCTTATTAATACACTCGGATTTATAATTGAATATTTTTCAAACTGAAAAAGAAATATATTATTAATTAGATTTGCACAACCATAAATTTGATCATGCAAATGGATAATATTTAGTTATTAATACAGATTCAATATTTTTATTTACATATATAAAATGATTAATATTTTAGGAATCACACAATTTTAGGAATTGTTAATTTAGAATTAAATTCGAAATATAATATTATCAATCCATGCCACCATGGTAATTAGCACCAAAAGAACGACATCTCTAACTAATAATATCAAATATTTTCAAATCCTATTAGGCTATTAGAACTCATAATAATTTCCTATTATGAATATAAATCCCTGATAAATATCACTTACCAACGATAAATTTTTACTTACATAAACGTATTTGATGTATGAGAATAAATTATTAACTCACATAATCATGTTTTGTAAAAGTAGTTAATAGCGTCAATTAGTATCATATAATTCGGGAAGTATTTGAATAGCTGCTTCCCAAAAATATTTCAAATGATATCTTAATTTTTTTATTGTGCACCTAATAAATTGACATATTAATCCACAATTTCAAAAATTAACATAGTAAAAAAACTTAACCTCCAAGATATTATAACATTTTTTTTTTAAAACTTTGTAATATAATTTATAAATTAGAGAAACTTTGTACGTACGCACAAGTGCTTTTTATTCCTGTTGCCAAACATGATTTTTTTTTTAAAAAAATAAAAAATTATTAAATTTGGTTTTTTTCCGGGTTTTTGCTCTTCAAAAATTTATATCCTATCGTATATGATGAATTCAATATCATTTAATCAATTATTTCCTAATTTTCAGCCTAAAATAATTCTTTAATCGATATAATTATGATTTAAAATTATACATAGCAATTAAAATTTAACTCGCTAAATAAGGAATTTGAATATATAATTATTGTTTTAGCCTAATATTTTGGAACACATAAAAAATTAATTACGTGACTATAATTTTTTTATTATTTGCATTTATTTCAAAATTTAATCAAATTTGGTTAATCAAAACTTTTTATTATCTAAACAAATGGACGCTAATTGTTTTAAAAAAAATCATTGGCTACCCAATAATAAAATATATCTTTATTAAACTATTTTGTTTCCTAATTCGTTTTCATTAATTTTGTTTTTACTAATTTTGAAAATTTAGAAATATTTGAACAATAAATTTGTAACAGTAATTTTGATACATTTAATCAACTAAAATATTGATTTTATTTTTAAAATAGATAAACCTCATTTTTCTCATATACGCTTCCCTACTTATAAATATATACATTGCACCAATGTTAATTTCAACTTTCATTCTTTATTTTAAAACTAACGTTCTGATCTTTTTAAATGGATCAAGTTTAATATGTGGATATTCTCTTCTTCTGCAAAAGCTGATTATTTGTTTTTGATCGTCTCTTTAGCTAATTGGTTCTGATCGTTCATCGGCTTTGAGAGTTTCAATGGGAGATTTTGGGTATTTGGATTGTTTGTAAAATTTCATTGTAGTTCTAATGTTTTTCGAGATTTCAAAAAGTATTTGATTGGCTTATTTAGTGATCAATCATGTTTCCTCATACTAAATTTTCATCAAGGCACACTTATATTCATCTTTCATTGATTATTAATAATATAATGTTTCTCATTTTTGATAGGTGGTCAAGATTGAGACTCGAAAGATTCTTATTCAAATAGATGGAATTGAATTGTTGTTGCATACAAAAGATAACATGTAAGATAATACATGAGAGAGTTTCATTTCTTCGGGTACTATCACAAAAAATCTTTCAATGAACCAAATTACTCTATTTGCATAATACATTGCTTATTATCGGTGTGAATTATAAAAAAATTAATTGACATAAATACATGTGCGAAAGAAAATGAGGTTTGTCTACTGTTATGAACAACGTTGGAATTCTCTTCAACAGTATGAACTCCCGTTTATATCTAACACACAAAATAAATATGTGTCGCATATTACGAAAATTAAATTTACAAAACAAATTATATCTGAACACAAAATAAATTTGTCTTATATTACGAAAATTAAATCTATAAAACAAATTATATCTCAACACAAAATAAATATGTGTCTCATATTACAAAAATTAAATCTACAAAAACAAATTATATCTAAACACAAAATTAAACACAAATTATATTACAAAGTTTTATAAAAAAAAAAAAAAAAAAAAAATCATGTGCGGGCAAATGGGCTAAAATCTAGTTTAAGCTTTAAGGGTAGACCTTGAAAGTCTGGAATCTATTAAAAACAAAATTAATTAAAAAATATATAGATACAAAGTTAAATTTAAAATTATTCAATATTTACTTCTATTATTTCTTGAAATTCAAATAATTCACTGATATATATATATATATATATATATATATATATATCTGGCTTCGAGATGGGTATGTCTTTGCGGCGTTGCCACTACATTTTCTCTTATGCAGTACTATTTAGCGGTAAAAAAAATGAAAAAAATTACCATTCATATTTAGTATTACATTGTAATGATTAACTAGATTCTAAACCCGCACAAGTTTTTTTGTAATAATATATAAAATGTGAAATGAGGAATAAGAACTAATTTAAATGTTATTGATTCAAATATCTTTAATTTGTAATTTTAAATTTATAATATATTTAATAAATGTTTGGCAACATGTTCAATTTATTTAAAAAAATAAGGGGTGTTTGGATTTATGTCTTAATAGTATAGATTCATTTGAATGTATACTTGTTGCACAAAAATGTGGCTAAACCGGGAGGTGGCGGTTGCAGTGGCGGCGGCCTCCTAGGCATAAATGGTTTTTTCTTCTTTCAGTTCTAATTTGTGCGTCAGAGAGTCCTCGGAAAACACATTTCCATCGTGTATGCCGGACTTCCACGCATTTGATTGTTTTGCAGGATACTTGTCCCCCTAGAGGATGCAAAATCCCTTAGACATTTTGGCTCTAGAAGGAATGGGGCATTTTTCCAAAAAAAAAGCAAAAAGAAAGAATAGATTACAAAAAAAATTATAAGTGATCCGTCTAATACGCTTCACTAGTACTTAGACACACTCTGTAATACTTCATGTCTAGAGAAAACAATGAAAAAAAGGTTATGCTTTGACAAATTCTCTCCTCTTCTGTCTATCTCTCTCCCGATCTCTCTCTCTCTCTCTCTCTCTCTCTCTCTCTCTCTCTCTCTCTCACCTTACCCGAAGTCACCTCTTTATAGTGATGACACATAAGGGCTTCGTGTGCAACGCTAACCGCCAAAATTTCATTTTAAAAGGCCAAAATGCTTTTTTGAAACGCGATTGTTGTGACCAAACAAGGTCTTTTCCTTTTGAGCACAAACGGATCAAAGTTTCTTGAAAGCCAAATATAGGCAACTGTTGTTTTCTGAATTAGCTTTTTCCTATGAATGTGGTCTTAAAAGTAACCCAGCTCTAGTTTGATTTAGATCAACCACAGTTAGTCATCAAGTTGTCCTTGTTTGCCAATTTAAATCTGTTTGTCCATCAAGTGATCATTTCCAAAGGTTCCATAGTATTTTGATGATATTGGTGGAAGCAGAGGAGGAGAGAATTTGACAAATTAATTAAGTAGAAAATGGACCTGTAAGTTTCAAAAAGTTCTTGTTGATGACCAGCTTGAATCATTTGTTGAGCTAAATCATGAAGCAGAGGCAAAGCATCGCTATGATGATCGTCGGGACCGTAAAAATAGAGTTTTCTAAGCTCTGATGTGTTGGAACTAATTTTTTGTCAAAGCTCGAGGGTTTGATAAAATTGTGTTAGTGTGAAAAGAAATGAGTTAAGCTTTTTCTAATGAAATGTTTTCATTGACCGAGAAATGTTTTCTTGTGTATATATGTTGGAATGGTTGTGTCATTAACGAACAACATGAGAGAAGAAAAGGCCACACGTGCGACGATCGCACATTGGGCCTTGTTGGGCTCCTGGACTTTTTGAGGTATCGATCGATACCCCTGGGTATCGATCGATACTCAACAGGCCGACTTAAAAATCGCAGCCGCTAGAATATTCTAAAGAATATTCATTTTCTGTCAGGGAAAAACCCTAGCCTCTCTCCTATATATACAGTCCGATTTTCACCTTAAAAATCATCATCTGATACACTAAAAACACATCCTAAAAGTTCTAGCAAAAGTTTCTTCAATTCCCTACTGTTTAGAGTAAGTTTCTATTCGAGAGTATCGTAGTATAATGTTCGACAGATCTGATATCAAGTGTAGATGATACAGATTACTTTGGTTGTATCCTGGGACTCATGGATTTATTAAAACCTGTCGCACTACGGGAGATTCTTAGAGTTAAGGAAAGAGATTCATCTCGCCTCCTTAGATTTATTTTATTGCTTTATCGTTTTATGAATCGTCTGTTCCTTACTGTTTATTTATATAGTCGTGATTAAATCTCTCCTGTCTATTGTGCGATATTTTTGGTCCTACAATCTTAACTCTAAGAAGATCCAATTTTTGTTATTACTTCAATTGGATCTTTAATCACGAGTAAATAAACGTTTTCAAACGGTTTTCTAAAACGATTCTTCTACTGCTGATGATACTCAAACGTTATCAAAAAGCTTCTTAGCAACTTGAAACGTGTAGTAGAGGCAATCTCCATCTATTCTATTTTTAAGAAGATGTTATTCTGCTAGTAATACTCAAACGTTATCAAAAAGCTGTTTAGCAACTTGAAACGTGTAGTAGAAGCAGTACTGCTTTAAACATCTTCTAAAAACCGTCGTTAATTGCGATTAATGAACGGTAGAATCAAGGAACACAAATCATGTTCTTGATATGTTCGATTGCGATCGAAGCCTTGTGAGTATCGATCGACACCCTATGTTATCGATCGATACTAGACAAAATTGTATCGGTCTACACTGACGTGTATCGATCGATACCGTGCATCGACCAAGTTGGGTCTATGTCGAGCGATACTATGTATAATTCACAGGTATCGATCGACACTGTGGTTTATCGTTCGATCCTGTGTAAAAATTCACTTGCATCGATCGACACACAGGGTGCATCGATCGACACTATATGTGTATCGATCGACACAAGCTGAGCATCGATCGACACCGAGGTGTATAGATCGATACAAGCTGATCATCGATCGACACCGAGGTGTATCGATAGATCTTATGCAAAACTCACGTGCATCGATCATCACCAAGGGTGTATCGATCGACACCATATGGGTGTATCGATAGACATTGGGTGTGTATCGATCGATACCAAGGAGTATCGATCGACACCAATGCGATTTAGTTCGATATTAGAATTGCGATTCTTAAAGTTTATATATCGATACTAATTGAAAGTTGTTTCTTTTGTCTTAACAGAATGACAAACGACGTTAACAACAACTCTGGAACAATGGAGAAAACCAGTGACAAAGTGGATCAATCGACTGCGAGTCTGATCGAAACGGTGAAAGTTCCATCTGGGAATCATGTTGCTCCTCCAAGCAAGTTTGATGGGACATCATTCAAGATGTGGAAGAAGAAGATGTTCTTCTATATGACTACGCTGAATCTGCAGAAATACACCAGTGAGGTGAAACCTGTTCTCCCATAAGATAACACTGATCCACGTGCACTCGCGAGTGTCCACGCCTGGGAACATGCTGACTTCTTGTGCAAGGACTATATTCAGAATAGTCTTTCGGACTCTCTATTTGGGGTGTACGAAAATGCTGAGACTTCTAAGGATCTGTGGGATTCCTTAGACAAGAAGTACCGCATTGAAGATTCTGGTACTCAGAAATTCACTGTGGCAAAATTCATGCAATATCAGATGGTTGATTCAAGGCCACTGATGGATCAAGTCGATGAGGTGCAGAGGCTCCTAAACGAAATCCATACTGAGGGAATGCGGCTGTGTGAGACCTATCAAGGTTGCTGCATCATTGAGAAGCTACCTCCTGGTTGGACGGACTTCAAGAACTACCTCAGGCTGAAGAAGAAGAAGATGAGTCTCGAAGATCTGATTGTTAAGCTCCGCGTAGAGTCTACGAATCGGGAACAACAGATCAATGTAGGTGTGAAAATTTGCGAACACAATGCGAACATGGTTGAACACCAAAACCCCAATCAAGGCAAGTGGCAGAACAAAGGTCGCCTTAACAAAGGCAAAGGGAAGATGCCACCAAAGAACTTCCAAAAGTTCAAGAACAAGAGTGGTCAGAATGGTCAGACTTCTCAAAGGTTCTTAGGATTGTGTAACTTCTGTGGGAAGCAAGGACACAAATCCGTCGATTGTCGTAGCAATAAGGCTCAAGCCAACTTGACAGAAGCTGACATGTGTGTTGTGGTCACTGAGGCCAATGTTGCTGAAAGCCATCCAAAGACTTGGTGGTTCGATACTGGTGCAACCAGACACATCTGTATGGATCGAGAGATGTTCTCCACATACACAAAGACCAAGAATGGTGAAAACCTCTTAATGGTAATTCTGCCTCGCCGACAATTGATGGTCACGGGAAGGTTGTTCTGAAGCTCACATCTGGACAGGAACTGGTTCTCACGAACGTCGTCCATGTACCAGATATGCGCAAGAATCTGATCTCTGGATCGCTCATAAGTAAGCATGGATTCTCTGTGAAGCTGGAAGGTGATAAGCTGATCCTAACGAAGAATGGGATGTATTTGGGTAAGAGTTTTGTTTGTGATAACCTGTTTAAGATGTATGTTGAGGCAGTAATCCGAAAGGATAATGTAACCGAGGTTTCCACCTCGAAGAACCCTAAGATTAATGATAAGAAACCAATTGCTTATCTCGTTGAGTCTTTTAATATTTGGCATGAACGATTAGGACATGTTAATTTCAAGTCTATGAGTAGATTAATGAACATGAACATGATTCCTAAATGCAAATTAAGCAAAGACAAATGTGAGGTTTGTGTCCAAGCCAAACTCACTAAAACGCCATCACCCAGCGTTCAAAGAACAACAGAACCTCTGGGTTTAATTCACACAGATTTATGTGATTTAAAATATATTCAAACCAGAGGAGGCAAGAAATATTTCGTGACTTTCATAGATGATTGTACGAGATATTGTTACATCTTTCTACTGCGAAGTAAAGATGAAGCCTTGGACAAATTTAAAGAATACAAGCTGGAAGTTGAAAACCAACTCGGCAAGACCATAAAAAAGGTCAGAAGTGATAGGGGTGGTGAATATAGTGAACCATTTGATGCATTCTGTAGAGCACATGGCATTATTCATCAAATAACCGCTCCCTACCCACCTGAATCCAATGGAGTTGCTGAAAGAAAAAAATAGAACTCTCAAGGAAATGATGAATGCAATGTTGCAGGAATCTGGGTTAGCCCAGAACATGTGGGGAGAAGCTCTGCTTACCTCAAATTATATCCTGAACAAAATTCCACACAAAGTCACAGGAAAAACTCCTTATGAACTTTGGAAAGGTAATGTACCTTCGTATGTATACCTGAAAGTGTGGGGGTGCCTGGAAAAAGTTACAGTACCACTTCCGAAAAAGGTCACCATTGGACCTAAAACGGTAGATTGCATTTTCATCGGATATGCGCACAACAGTAGTGCCTATCGATTTCTGGTACATAAATCAGATATACCACACATTCATGTAAACACAATAATGGAGTCAAGGAATGCATCCTTCTTCGAAAATGTGTTTCC
>PKML01043708.1:204294-228170 GCA_002933935.1 Eutrema yunnanense | reverse complement strand
AGTGCCTATCGATTTCTGGTACATAAATCAGATATACCAGATATTCATGTAAACACAATAATGGAGTCAAGGAATGCATCCTTCTTCGAAAATGTGTTTCCATGTAAGGATAGAGGAAATCCTAAACGAACTCGTGACGAACGAGATGCTAGCAATGAGGCAAGCACTTCAGGCACTTCTACAGAAGAAGAAGAAGCTGAACCTAGACGAAGCAAGAGAGCTCGTAAGGAGAAGACATTTTGCTCTGAGTTCATAATGGCATTCCTAGCGGAAAGTGGTCCAAGAAACTTCATGAAAGCAATGTCTACACCTGATGCACCTTTTTGGAGGGAAGCATCTAACAGTGAAATCAACTCAATTATGCAAAATCATACTTATGAGTTGGTAGACCTACCTCAAGGTTGCAAACCTCTAGGTTGTAAATGGGTCTTCACCACTAAGCTAAAAATTGATGGCTCTATAGACAAATATAAGGCCAGGCTTGTGGTACAAGGATTTCGTCAAAAGGAAGGATTAGACTTCTTTGACACTTATTCTCCAGTGACGAGAATTATTTCGATTCGCATGTTGATTGGAATCGCAGCTTTAAGAAACCTTGAAATACATCAGATGGATGTTAAGACTGCTTTCCTAAACGGAAATTTAGAGGAAGAGATATATATGAATAAACCTGAGGGTTATGTTGCTCACGGACAAGAGAAGAAAGTATGTAGACTTGTCAAATCGCTATATGGACTCAAGCAAGCTCCAAAGCAATGGCATGAAAAGTTTGACAGTGTAATGATGTCAAATGGCTTTCACATCAATGAATGTGATAAATGCATCTATATCAAAAGTACTTCACCAGGTTATGTGTTGTTGTGTTTGTACGTAGATGACATGCTAATCATGGGAAACAACAAAGATATAATCATTCAAACTAAGAACATGCTGAGTGAAAAGTTTGATATGAAAGACATGGGATTAGCGGATGTAATTCTAGGGATTAAGATTATTCGAAATTCTACAGGAATAATTCTGTCTCAAGATCATTACGCTACAAAAATCCTAGAGAGGTTTAAGACCTACTCCAATGGGACTGCAAAAACTCCGCTTGATCCTCAACTGCACTTGACAAAGAATTCAGGTGAAGCAGTTTTACAAGTGGAATATGCAATAGTCATCGGGAGTCTAATGTACTTAACGAATTGTACTAGACCCGATTTAGCACACTCGGTAAACGTACTAAGTCGTTACACGAGTAATCCATGTCATACCCATTGGAGAGCCATAACTAGGGTATTAAATTATCTAAGATATACCAAGAGTTATGGGCTGCACTTCGGTAAAGAACCAGCAGTGCTGGAAGGGTACAGTGATGCAAATTGGATTTCAGATTCAAGAAACTCCAAATCCACGAGTGGATATGTCTTTACTCTTGCTGGTGCAGCAATATCCTGGAAATCTTCCAAACAAACACTCCTGGCCAGATCAACCATGGAGTCAGAGTTTATAGCTTTAGACAAAGCTACTGAGGAAGCTGAATGACTTCGAAACTTTTTGGAAGATATCCCGATGTGGGAGAAACCAGTGCCAGCTCTACGAGTACACTGTGATAGTCAGTCGGCTATCTCTCGGGCACTGAGTAATCTATATAATGGAAAATCTCGTCATATAAGAAGACGACATAAGACCATTAGACAATTGATCTCAACTGGTGTAATAACGATAGATTACATCAAGTCGGCTGATAACCAAGTGGATCCGTTCACCAAAGGTTTGCTGCGAGATCAAATTGTAAAATCATCAAAAGGAATGGGTTTAAAGCCTATAGAAAAAGATGACGTTTGACAGATACCCCACCTATGTGACTGGAGATCCCAAGATCTAGGTTCAAAGGGAAACAAAATTAAACTGATTCGAATTTGAGCACTGTGAGACTATGTCTCTGCCAAGTTTCTAGGATGATAAAACAGTGCTACATGTGGATAGTAAGGATAAGCGTTGGCTTTTAATGATTGCATAGCTGTGTAGATAGTGGAGTGTGACAGGACACTTCTGAAAACAAGCTAATAAAAGATCACCTAGTGAAGTGTGAAATGGGGCCGTTTCTAGGAGAATGAAGGATAAGGCTATATTCTCAAAATTCACTCACGAATACCAGGAATGTTCAAGGCCAAAATGAACACAATAGAGAACAAAGTTCTACGAGAAGATGTCTCTGTGCGATACATGTTGTCTAAGTTTACATCAAAATCCGGGCGGTTCAAGACATCATGTTCACCTCCTGGCCGAGTAAACTCGACAGATATTAAAAATGATTGGTTCAAAGCTGAAAAATACTACCTCTCAGATACAGTTACATTTTCGTATACTCTCGAAAGTCTGTCTACGTCTAGATGAGTCTAGTCAAGTATGTCTAGTAAAGTCTAGTCTGTACAATTTTCATTTGTTTAGAGTCATTTCTATTCATGTGGGGGATTGTTGGAACTAATTTTTTGTCAAAGCTCGAGGGCTTGATAAAATTGTGTTAGTGTGAAAAGAAATGAGATAAGCTCTTTCTAATGAAATGTTTTCATTGACCGAGAAATGTTTTCTCGTGTATATATGTTGGAATGGTTGTGTCATTAACGAACAACATGAGAGAAGAAAAGACCATACGTGCGACGATCGCACATTGGGCTTTGTTGGGCTCGTGGACTTTTTGAGGTATCGATCGATACCCCTGGGTATCGATCGATACTCAACAGACCGACTTAAAAATCGCAGCCGCTAGAATATTCTGAGGAATATTCATTTTCTATCAGGGAAAAACCCTAACCTCTCTCCTATATATACAGTCCGATTTTCACCTTAAAAATCATCCTCTAATACATTAAAAACACATCCTAAAAGTTCTAGCAAAAGTTTCTTCAATTCCCTACTGTTTAGAGTAAGTTTCTATTCGAGAGTATCGTAGTATAATGTTCGACAGATCTGATATCAAGTGTAGATGATACAGATTACTTTGGTTGTATCCTGGGACTCATGGATCTATTAAAACCCGTCGCACTACGGGAGATTCTTAGAGTTAAGGAAAGAGATTCATCTCGCCTTCTTAGATTTATTTTATTGCTTTATCGTTTTATGAATCGTCTGTTCCTTACTGTTTATTTATATAATCATGATTAAATCTCTCATGTATATTGTGCGATATTTTTGGTCCTACATGATGTGGATCATGACTCCTTTCGCCAATATTTTCAACGTCAAACGATGGTTGAAGATTGCTTGGAAGACACTCGAAAAGGCGGTCAGGTTCTATTGGAGCAAATTTGTTTGCTCTTGCAAATTATACAATCTTTGCAAGAATAAAACTATACAATCTTTGCAAGAGCAAACAAATTTGCTTCAATTGGACACAAGCAGATCTATATCCAAAGACGAACCTGTAATTTTGCAGAATTTGTTTGAACTTGCACGCATCATATCTTGTGTTCATATCATCAACCTTACCATCCTTATGGAACACAAGACGATGATGTTCATTTGTGAAATGATCAATGCGTTTTTCTCTTTCGTCTACCTTGATAGATTCATCGTTGGGTTTGTCCATCGTTGTGGGTATATGTGTGATCTCCGCGTAAGGACTAGTTTGGTTAATACATGTTCATCAAAGTCATCACGACTTTTTCCTCATTTGAAATATTCTAAGATTTCCACATTGTAACTTTTTTTGAAATATTCTAAGATTTCCACATTGTAACTTTTTTAGTTGACACACAACTTATAATAAGTACAATTGATAGAAAGTGGAAACTACATTTATACGACATTGACTTAGCATGTTAGTATTTCTTTTGGTGCCATATGAACAAAACTATAATCTAAAGAAGACTAACACTTTCTAAAACACTAGAGTAGGTCTTGCGTATATGCGGAATTTCTAATTTAATATTTTATAATATATGGAAAAAAATGAATTATTAAAAAATAAAATCAGATCATCCGTGAAAGTAAATAAAATTATATTGAGAACGTTGATACGAAATCATATATGATCTCTACTACACCATATTTATAAATTTTGAAATTGTATAAATTTGTATGAAATAATGCAAATGGCTGAATCATTGAAACTGTAATTAGATACTCCCTCCGTTCTAAATTAAATGAAGTTTTAGAGAGTTTTTTTTCCACAATTAAGTGATGTTTTCACTAACCAATGCAAAATTAAATGATTTTTTATTATTTTTGACCAATTACATTTTATAGACTATTTGTTCATTGGTTCAGATGAATAATAAATGAGATTTTAGTATAGAAAAAAACAAAAATTAATTGTTTCCTTAATTTGTGTGCATACTACTAAAACACCACTTAATTCAGAACAGATGGAGTATTTAGTTATTTTATGGATATAGGCATATAACTTTTACAGCTTTGCAACACAAAAAAAAAAAAAAAAATATGACCTCATCACAGTTTTTTTTTTTTGACATCAAAAGCACCATATATTAACTAAGATTCGAATAGGGTGGCTTCGGAGGCCATCTAGATCGAAATCAGAGAGTTTACATGGGAAAAGACAACACCTCGGGCTCGAGCCCCTTTTGCAAGGGAGTCGGCACAGACATTGAAAACACGAGGAATAAAGAAAATATAAAGAAAGACAAAACTAGATCGTAAATGGTTAAACTCATCAATTTTCGAAACTAGAGCCGGCCATTCTTCCTCTTCCTTGATCACCTTAACCAGCTGTAGGCAATCTGATTCAAAATACATCGTTGGTGCTCCTAAACGCATGACGATCTTCATAGCCCATAATAAGGTAGCAAATTCAGCATGTAGGGGGATAGGGTCCTCTCCTTTGTAAAAGCTCTGAATGTTTTTCGTCCGTTCTCAAGCTCAATTACACACCCACCCCCAAACAGGTGGTCTTCGAGTGCCCATGAGGCATCGATTTGACATTGGGGTCTTGGTCCGCTTCTATCCTCACTTTGGGGCAGGACCGGTGGCGGAACCGGTGGGTTCGCACTTTCAGCAACTACTTGGGCGACCACTTGTGCAACTTTCCAACTTTCTGTCTCATGGATGTAGCCCTGTCAATGTGAGTGTTTATCCGCGGGCCNGGTGGCGGAACCGGTGGGTTCGCACTTTCAGCAACTACTTGGGCGACCACTTGTGCAACTTTCCAACTTTTTGTCTCATGGATGGCGAGTTGGAGCGTATCTACTGGTGATACATCCTTGCCATTAAAGGCTTTATCGTTCTTGGCCTTCCAAATGTACCAGATTATCCATGGGAAGACCTCTAGCTAGGTTTCCGAAACTCCTCCTTCCTTTGCACGCCAAAGGAGATAATCAAAATTCTTGTAAAGAAATTCACTCGGGAACATGCCCGGACTGGAAGGGATCCCTGAGAGAGCCCATGTCTGGATCGCTGGGGGCACTCAAAGATGAGATGATTTATAGATTCCACCTCCGCTCCACATCTCGGGCAGAACCGGTCCATCCCGCAGTGGCGTTCTGCTAGTTTGTTGCATACCGGCACACATCCTGAAACTGCCTGCCATAAGAAGTGTTGGATTTTCCTTGGTGTTTTCAAGGTCCAAACTTTTCTTTTTAGAGGTGTAATACTAGGCTCAAGGATCAGTTGTGGGCCTACTGCTTCCTTCAACTTAATTGCAAGTGCATAGCCTGATTTTACCGAGTATATTCCAGACGTAGTATGATTCCAGCAGAATATGTCTGCCTTATACCCTCGGCTCGGCTTAATACTCTATATTAATGGTATATCTCTGGGAGCGATTAGGTTCTGCAAGATCTCCAGTCTCCATTCCTTGGTATTCTGATCAATCAGATGGCCAACATAGAGGAGCGGGTCTCTATAAGCAATGCCGTTATCCGCGGCTGGTCTAGATGGGATCACAGGGATCCAATTGTCCTGCCAAAATTTTGTATTAAACCCCGAACCTATCGATTTCTTTAGTCCAACGTGGAGGAGATTGCGAGAAGCCATGATACTTCGCCACCCATAAGATGGGGAATTTGCTTTTCTAACTTCCATCGTGGTTGAGTATCGGAAATACCTTCCTTTAAGCACTCGGGCGAGGAGTGATGACGGGAATTGAATAAGTCGCCATAATTGCTTCGCAAGTAGAGCGAGATTAAAGCTTTGAAGATCCCGAAAGCCCAAACCGCCTTGATCCATGGGGAGACATATTTTATCCCACGCTATCCAATGTAGACCCCAGTTATTTTGCTTGGTACTCCACCAGAATTTTGAGATAGCGCATTTGAGTTTTGTGATAATCTCCTGGGGTAGGAGGAAACAGGACATAACATATGTCGGGAGGGCTTGAGCCACCGATTTAATAAGGACCTCCTTTCCTCCTTTTGATAGGAGTTTTGCCGACCATGAATTAATGCGGCTATTCAGTCGCTCTTGAATGTAGGTGAACGCATGTTTCTTCGAACCACATATCTTTTCAGGGTGGCCCAGGTACATACACATACCTCCTTCATGTGAGATACCAAGCGTTCTCTTAAGTTCAGCCTTAACCCCATGATCCACCTTACTACCGAATAAAATGGACGATTTTGAGGCATTTAGTTGCTGTCCAGAAGCTCGTCCATAGCAATTGATGATCTTCATCAACTCTGCACATTGCAGGACAGCTGCTTTACAGAAGAATAAGTTGTCATCCGCAAACAGAAGGTGGGAGACCGCCGGGCTTGCATGTGCTATTTTTAGTCCCGTTATGCGCCCTTCTGCTTCTGCTCCTCTGAGCTGGGCAATAAGGGATTCAGTAAGGATTATGAAGAGGAAGGGGGGCAGGGGATATCCTTGGCGGAGACCCCGAGATGGACTTATGTTTCCCTTCGGCTCTCCATTTAGGAGGACTTGGTATGATACCGAAGACATACACCATCGCATCCATGAAACCCATTTCTCGTCAAAGCCCATTTTGAGCATGAGAGCTTCCAGAAAGCTCCATTCCACCCTGTCATAAGCTTTACTCATGTCTATTTTGATTGCCACAAATTTAGCTTTGCAGATGGGGTTTGTACGTAATGCATGGAAGCATTCTTGGGCTACCAGAATATTGTCTGTGATCAGCCGTCTAGCCATAAAGGCTGATTGAGTCTTCGAGATCAGCTTCGGGAGGTATCTCTTTAGTCGTTTGCATAAAATCTTTGAGATAATTTTGTAACTTACGTTGCAAAGACTTATGGGTCTAAATTATGTCATCTCTCGCGGCCTCTCAGTCTTCGGGATTAGACATATGTTGGTTTGGTTGAGGCGAGCATCAAAACTTCCGGTGACAAAGAAGTCTTTCACCATCAGGATAATATCCTTCGTTGTCACTTCCCATAATTTTTGATAGAAGAGACTCATCATCCCATCTGGACCTGATGCTTTTTCAGGGTTAATCTCGAAAACAGCCTTTCTGATCTCCTCATCCGTAGGAGGCCTGGTAAGTGAAGCATTAATCTCTGGGGTAACTTGCGCGGTAACGCACCGGAGAGCTTCTTCAAAACCATATGGATGTGAAGTAGTAAAAAGGTTCTGGAAATAGTCTGTGGCTACCTTCTCTATACCATATGCATCTTCTGCCCAAGATCCATCGTGTTTCTTTATCTTTGTGATTCGATTTCGGGCCCGTCGATGTTTCGTTGTCCCATGGAAGAATTTGGTGTTACGATCTCCCTCCTTTAGCCACAGAACTCGACTTTTTTGTTGCCAGTATAATTCTTCTTCCCGGAATGCAACACATAATTTCCATTTTAGATTTGGGATCTCTTCACTTGTGAAGGAGTCGTCTGTTTGGGCTTGTTCAAGTATGCGCTTGATATCGTCTATTTTTTTGATGCGTTGGATGGGTTTAGTCTTTTCCATCTAGAGATCGCTTTACGACAATTTCCTATCTTGGTATGGATATCTCGCGCTTCGGGGCCCTCTGAGGGTCCCCAGCCTTCTATGATTGTATCATTGAGTCAACCCTTCCCCAACCAACGTTTATCGAATTTAAACCCCTTTTGCACTATGCCCGATCTCGTTTGGATTCTAGCCAGGATTGGCCGATGGTCTGATCCCCATAACTTTAAGTACTCCACATTCGTGTGGGAAAAAAGGTGGTGTCACTCCTCATTACCAATGGCTCGATCTAGTCGACATTGGATTCTTCTGTTCTTCCTATAACCGAGCCAAGAGAAGCGATTTCCTTTGTACGGAAATTCAATCATACCACAGTTTGAGAGCATGGTTTTAAAGGGTAAAAAATATGACTCCGGGCGTTTACGACCACCTTTCTTCTCTTGATTACTGGTGATTTCATTGAAATATCCTATCATAAACCATGCTCCCGTCCTCATTATGCTCATCCTAGTTAAACGTTCTCAAATATTTTCTCGGCACATAACGACCGGATCACCATACACAAAGGTCATAAACACATTTTCCATCGATTATAGCCTCAATGTCAATCATACGATTATTTGAATACAAAATCGTAACCTCAAAAGAATCCATATAAAAAAGTGCCAGTCCACCGCTTCGACCTTCCGGTTCCACGGTGAACAATTTATTATAACCAAAAGAAATTTGAAAGTCTTGCATGAAAGAAAAAAAAAATTAGTTTCTAAAAGAAAAAGAAAATCAGGAAGAAAACAACGGTGCAACTCCCGCAGGTGCTGCTTCGTCAAGTAAGCTCTCGCCCCTTGACAATTCCAAGCTATTGCACTCATCTATTCTTACTGGGTGGTTTCTGGGACACCACCGAATCTGAAACAGCAGAAGAGACCTTGCTTATAGCAGAAGGGAACACCTCAATATGAGGGATTTGTGAAGAAGATGAGTTAGAGATCTTACCCGTCCCTGGTTTCTTCTTCGGTGATGGACGGCGGACGCGAAGTGCGTTAATTTTCTTTTATGATGCGACTCCTTTAAGCTCCGGATTCTTAGGGGTTTTCTTTTTTGTAGTCGCACTTACCCCAGAGATGGTCTGAGCTCCACTCTTGACGTTTAAACCACCGTCATCAGTACTAAATTTTTTGACAGAATTTGTCGTATGCCCCGAATCCTTGCGGGATAGTTTCTGGGAATTTTCCCGATTTGAAGAACGAGTTGAGATGCTTGGGGACAACTGGGAGATAGCGTCAATTTTTTCAGCATCAGCATCGGAGATATCACCCAGCAAGTCGTCATTCTCAATCATTTTTTCATCCATAACCACATCTGTATCTCTCAACATCAAATTCATTTCCTCTTCAGTAAACAATGAATCCTCTAAGTCATCGTTCCCCTGCACATCTACTTGTTCATTCCCCTTCACAAATTCTCCATCTTCTAAAACTCCATATCCATTATCCAGAACCTGATTCTCTACGGCGGTACCATTTAAAGGAGATTTTTGAACATACCTTGGTGTATTAGAAGTCTGGTGATTAGGTGGACTTCGATTTCCCTGATTGTGAGAGCTCCGATGCTCTTTTCCATCACAGGAAGACGATCAGGGTCTGATTTGTCGTTGGAGTTAGGAGACTCCGTCATTGGGGCTTTACCTCTCAGCCTCCGTGCTCTCGCATCTGCGGTTTCCTCTGGATACACCACAAGCCGTCCTGAACCCCGACGATCTGATATGCCGTTATCCATTCGTACCTCAGACACAGTACGTTGCGAGTCAGTTGGTGATCTTGGAATAACTCTAAAATTCCGACGGTCTGATGCAGAAGAACGACGCTCTGTTTCAGCCAACATCTCTATGTTTAACCCGTTGTCATCGTCTCTTAAGGAGCATGGTCTCCATACTTGGTGGGATTGGGACCTTTCTGCATTTTCCTTCCTCTGGGATTTTGGATTTCTGTTTGAGCCTGATACATATGGGCTATGTATGTATTTTCCACCAGACGCCACGCTTCCTTTAATCTGGCTTCACGCCTTCCTTTGAGTTCCAGGTGGAGGTCTTTGTTTCCCTGGACTTGGGGTGTTGGAACACTCGTGTTGCGCGATGAATTACCCGCATCAGCATCCTCCCTTTTGCAGCAATACCATTTCTCTCTCTCGTCCAGGCTCCAAGCTGATGATTGTTAGTGTCCAAATTGTTCAAATTATTTGGGTTGCGGTCTGCATACGCAATCTCCCTTCCCACGATTGGTTCTATGCCCGCTTGCTCTCTCTGTTCCAAACGTTTCAGGTTGCGTTCTTCTTCTGTCAAGTCAGAACATGTCCTCTCTTCGGGGAAGATACGTTTGCACGTGAAACAGTACCGGTGCAGCCCCTCGTAGGCGAAAGTAACTACACCCAGGTCTCCATTAGGAAATCCAATTCTACGCTAAAAAAACAGGGGCTTGTATGCGTTCACCGTCACTTGGAAACGCGCGTTCTTTGAATCAAAGTCAGCAACTAATCCCAAAGCTTTTCCGATTTCGGCAAACGTATCATTCCATAAAAAGGTTGGCACACCCGTCACTCTTACCCATAAAGTCATTGTGTTCGGGAAATCTTCACGGGTGGACGGTTCCCAGCGTTCGAGGGAGAAACTCCAATTGTTAAAATGACAAGGACGTTTGTTTAAGACTTTGAGAAGGTCCTCCTCCGAATCAAAGTCGAACTGAAACCTCTCATTGCCCAGATTCAGGCCACGCACTCTTCCTTCCACATCCCATATCCTCGATCTAGGCATGAAGGTAATGAGTGCGTCAATACTTCTTCCTTCCGTATGAAACATCCTGCCAACAAGGGTCTGTTTGAACTTATCCATCACCGCTGTCAGATCACACTCAGGGATACGGATGATATCATCCTCCAGAGACAGACGGCGTCGGCGTCGGGTCTGATTTGAGTTACCTCCACGGCGTAGGTTTCCAGACAAGTTACTCATGATTAAGATTACGTTACGGGGAAGCAAAACCTCAGATCCAAAAACCAGACAGAAAAACCAGCCGTAGGGTGAGCAGTCGCAGATATACCACCAGTACTTAGCACATGCACTAGATAAGAAACTAAAACCTGTAGCGTAGCAGGGGCTAGAAGGAGAAACAGAACAGCAAACGGAAAAACAGAGTACGAACTCTCTCCAAAAACACTCACCAAAACGAAGAAAACGTGCGATGTGGCTCTTGCAAATCCTGATGGTGAAGCTAGAAGAGAGGTACTCGTGTTTCGTAGAGTCTGCTAGTAGCCTCGGTGATTTAGAATCACCCTTAGTGTCGCCAAAACCCTAACCCTAGGGCGGCTGTAACATGCGACCTCATCACAGTTAAAAGGAAAAGAAAACTATAAAGATATACCTTTAAAAAAAAAAGAGATACAGAAATAACTTATAAATAATAATGTTGCATAAAACAGAAGGGAATGTACAATAAAATGGAAACAAACATTAATAAATTTGTTTATCTTTTGGGCTCACTCCAAGTCTTGCCTTCGAAGAATTCGTTAAGCATTCGCTCAAGATCTTCAGGAGTGAACCTTATGTACTTCTGTGGGTTCTTACCACTCTCTATCATTGGCCTGAGACATAACATAAACAAAGCAGCAACATTTCTATTACTTCCTTGCTGAACACGAAACCAAAAACTCTGTTTAAAAGTGTTTTTGATTGTACCCGAAACGTTTGAGAAACGATCTGAAGGCAGGTAAAAGAACCTCCGCAACAGCAAGCCTGAGAGACTCACGCAACTCGCTGTCCGGAACTGTCCATTGGCACTGTCTTTGGTGAATCTCCTCAAACTGAGAATTGAAAGTCTTGAATCTGTCTTTTACTGATGCTCTTGATATATTCGAGTTCTCTATAGGACCGCTCCCACTCGACTGAACCGTTAGACACTGCAAAATCTGCGAAAGAAATTTAGTTAGAAAAAATACTCTTTACGCATTTTAGAGCATAAACCTGATGAAAAGATTCAGTAAACCTTTGCCCAGGAAACTCTCTTGTACTGATTTGCGTGTTGTTGCACGATTCTTCGATGTATTTGAACCCAATCATCACCCAACAAATCTTTTGCTTCTGACCTGTGAAAATGTAAGTATAATCATTTATTATGTTTAGGCTTTGGTTCTGTTTAAGAGAGTTTAATCCGAAAAAGCAGAACATAACCTCCTGACAGATCTCACTATGTAGTGAACATTGTTCATTAAGAATAGTTGAGTTAATGCTGCATCTTTGTATTGCTTGGATTTACCATCCAGATTGTTCTGTAAAGCATGCATGATCCTTGTTGTTACAGCTCCCAGCTCAGAATCCGGATCTTTACTGTCAAACTCTTGAAAAAGTAGACTCAACGTCGACTGGTAACTGTTTCAAAATTCCAAAGATCACTTAGAAATTGTTGAAATCCTAACTCCGATCTTCCTGGAAACTTCCCCTGCTTCCTGGTACCTATCAGAAATCCAACAAGATGAAAATTTCCTTTGGTATATGGAAAGTTACTTACTCGAACAAGAACTTGACGTAGTTTATGACGTAGCTAGTAAGCGGATGTACGGTTCCATCCATAACTGCGGTTTTAGTAGCATCCTTTTCAACTGCTTCTTCAAAATCAGCAAATGTTTCTTGCGCTGTCTGAGCTAATCTCTTTGTCAGATTCAGCGCAGATTCTTTCATCTCGGTACAAGGTTGGCTTCCAAAGACCAACTCAATCTATAAATGAAAGGTGATTAGGTGCACTCATACACATAATTGACACTATGTGTGGTGTGAGACAGTAAAACGTTACCTCAGGTTGAAGCTCTCTCATTATTTCATACATATCCAACAGAACAAACAGTTTTTCCGGTGATCTCTTGCTTTTGGCGATAGCCTCCCCGAAACTAAGCAGCACAGCTACACTATTTGCAGTGACTTCACCAAAACATTGATCCCTTAGTGACTCAACGCCATCGAGTATTTGGTCACAGATTTTCTTTTCCGCAGCAAATAACAGTTTCACCTGTCTCAAGGCAACAAAAAAAGCAAGGGCCGTGTAAACAAGTAACGATCTATTAAGGTTTTATTGTTTTTTTGAAAGAGAGATTTCTTTTGTTTTTACAGATATTCGCATGTAATGGACCCAATTCCCAATCTTAGCCTCTAAGACCTCCCATTGCATTCTCTGAACATCATCTTTGCTAAGCCTCTCCACACCTAATTTCTTAAGGCTCTGCTCCAACACTGCCGCACGTGTATCCCTAATAAATTACAAAAAGTAGTACGGATCAGTATATAAATCATGTACAGAGAATTCTAGAAAGCGATGCGCAGATCTTTTCAAAGAGAAAACTACTCATGATACCACTAAGGAACCAGCCTTAAAAGCAGCAGATAGCTTGTTTACATCATAAGATATTCATTTGAATGATCTTTGTTTATGAACTCTAGCAGAGTATTTTATCCGATAGATTGCATTCCAGCTTCCAAGTGTTGATATCAGCGGATGCAGAACTTTTGATTGGTGTATTATAGAGAATATAGCCGTTTAAGAAGAGAAGGTACAAATTAAACAGAATTAAGTTGGACCTGTAAGTTTTGAAAAGTTGTTGCTGATGACCAGCTTGAACCATTTGTTGGGCCAAATCATGAAGCAGAGGCAGAACCCTCGGGGGAATGACTGTTGGAACTGTAAAAATAGCGTTTTCTAAGCTCTTTTGATGCGGATCATGACTCTTTCCGCCACCACCTTCGCCATCTGTTGATGGTCGAAGATTGCTTGGAAGACATTCGAAAAGGCGATCAGGTTCCATTGGCTTGCTAAAATTTTGAAAAAAAAACAAAAAATCAAGTGTTAGAAACAATCATCGCACGAGCAAAACGAATTTGCTTCAAGTAAATCAGAATTTCCAAAGACGAACCTGTAGTTTTGCAGTATCTGTCTGAACTCATCCTCTAGCTTTGATAGAGCTTTAGAGAGCAAATTGTGAGCATGACTAATAACTCCAGTGGCACTCTTAAACATCTTGTTGTTGCTGAAGAATTTAATAGTGCCTCTCAGTTGATCAATTGCTTCCAGATAACTTTCGAGATCCTCGTGCGGTCCTCTCAATATTTTAGCTTCCGCCTGACAAACAAAAATTAATATCAATCTTTATTCAACTTAATCATTAATCCTGCCACACACAGCAAAAAGTGATCTTTGATTCAGCTCAAGACAAAAATCTCCTTCTTACCAAGAACATAGTTTGGATCAGTAACATAATATGTCACAATGTGACCTTCAAGCCAAAGAAGAGCTTGAAAACAAACGTCAAACTAACAAGTTGTACATTCTGTGGTAAAATCAAGCTAGATTAGTTAAACACCTAGAGGCAAAAGCAAACCTTAGGATATAGAAAATGATTACCCAAAAGAAGAAGAGTAAATAAGAGGAAAATGTTTACATCAAACACCTTCAACAGAGCAAAAAAGACATCGAAGAAATGATTACTTGAAAGACAAGCAAACAAAATGTGGATGAGAGTGTAAGAGAAGACCAAAAAAAACCTTTCTAGTGAGCTCAAATTGATCCAACATAACCTCAGCTGCTTTCAATGCCTTGTCGATATTCTCATGAGCTCTTCTTATAGAATGGGTTCTTATCTACACAACACGCAAAAAAGCCCAAACATTCAAATGAAATTAGCCAAATTAGAAGAAGAAGAGGGCAATTTTCTTTCCGAATCTAATGTTTCAATTTCAACAATGGAAAGAAAAAGATAGATCTCAAAATCCCAACAACCCAGGAAATGTCCAAAACAGAGAGGGGACAGACCTGAGTGGGTCGCATGGCGGTCTCAAGAGCGGAGAGACGGTGGTCGAAGGAGCCGAGGATTCCGACCATGTTATCGGTGATGGTCTGGCTTTTCTGTAGAGACTCCTTCATCAGACCTGCTCGCTCCGTCAAGGCTTCCATCGCTTGAGCCACACCCATTTTCTCAAGATTTCTTTCTTGATTCGGATCGAAGAGGGAAAAATGCAATGGCGGATTGAATAAGAGATTGCGTGAAACAAATATTCAGAAACTTTTGGAGGAAACTGCAATGCAATATGGTGTGTATGTAGTCGTCACAATTTGGAGCCGAACAAATAATAAAAAGGTTCATGCGATTTTGCGCCCACCTAGCGATAGATTCGCTTGTTTCATCTTTTTAGGTGATTTTGTGGGTCCCTCTACTTGTTTTTTTTATTTATTGTTAATTGGGATATAATAAATTTAGTCATGGTTTGGGGACAGTATTTTGGTTTTTTCAATAAATTTGGTATCCAAATTTTGTTTAAAAAATCAAATTTGTAAATTCAATTGTACCGTCAATGTTCAAGGGTTTGATTGGTAACTGTGTGGCTGTTTTTAGTTCGACTTTATGAGCTTTTCATTGAGATTTCCAAAAACTTTTCTTGCGTGTCGCCACAAAGAGCTGACCATAGTAAAATTACAGATTAAGGAGTTGCAGCTGAACCATAGAGCCCAGCTAATGGGTTTATGTAAGGGACAACAACACCACCAAATGTTGAATTCACAAGACCACAAGTGTTTAACTGTATTACTAGGTTCAGGCATAACACCAGCTTCTGGTCTAAAAAATGGCTGCTGCTGACTCGGAGCTGGAACTTGGGGGGGATTAGCGGCATGTCGTTTCCTCACCGCCTTTTGTTTATATCCAGCTCTTCTACACGCTTCTCGACTTTCTCCTGAGAAAACTCGGATTCAAGGTTTTCATCTTTGATGATTTTGATCACTGCTTTCAAGGTACTGACTTCTTTATCAATGGCTTCGTTCAGTGACTTGGGAGAGTGGTTATCTTCCACGCAAAGTCTATGAGGAGCTTCTCTCGAGTCCATGATGTAAGATTTCAAATATGGGGATTGGTTGGAATCCATCACATGAATTTGACTGCCAAGATTGGTTTTGCCAGAATATACAGGAGTTTCCAACCCTTTCGCTATCTGAACCAATCTTGTTCAGTTGCTTGCTTGTACTTGCCAATCATGGAAACGTAATCAGAAAGAAAATAATCTGATTGGGTTTAAAAATGATACATTTACCTTGTTTCTATTGTTGGATGATAACCGGAGATGACCTTCTTGGCATAACTTGACAGGGTTCCTATGCTGTGTGAGGATTGCATTACTGTTGCCTAACAAAACATGAGCAATGATGTAACTCTCTCCTTTCTCATTTGCAAATTCCCATTCCCTCACTGACAAATTGAAATAGTCTTTCCATGTAGACCCCGTTGCTTTCACCTCCACGTACTCTATTTTACCACCTTGATTTTCTATCAATAGGTCGTAAGGTAACCCGGTTTCGCTCTGCTCATTAACCCATCTGACCACAGCCTCCTTGCCGTATTTTGCAGCAAAGTATCCGTAAGCGATTTCTTCACCTTTTTTACCCGTCTTTTGCGCTAGTGCAGCCCAAGGTGTGCCTGTATGTAGTTGATCTCTTTCGCTCAAGTCATCTGAGATGGAATTGTTCCATTCATGAACAAGGTTTGGATTGAGGTATGGGTCCATATAAGGGACAACAACACCAACTTGTGTACCATAGTGATCTCGAGTCCGCTTTCTCCCCTTTTTCTGCGGCTCATGCTGAGGATTGCGTTTCCTCTGCGCCTTTTGTTTCTCCAGCTCTTGTACACGCTCCTCGACTTTCTCCTGAGAAAACTCGGATTCAAGGTTTTGATCTTTGATGATTCTGATCACTGCTTTCAAGGCGCTGACTTCTTGATCGGTGGCTTCGTTCAGTGACTTGAGAGAGTGGTTATCTTCCACGCAAATTCTATGAGCAGCTTCCCTCGAGTCCCTGATGTAAGATCTCAAAATGGATGTTGGTTTGAATCCATCAGTCATCCCACACTCGTACATGAATTTGACTGCCAAGATTGGTTTGCCACAATCCAAGAGTTTCTTGATGAGGTTTCCAACTCTTTGGCTATCTAAACCAATCTTGTTATACACACAAGTTGCTTGCTTGTACTTGGCGATCATGAAAACGTAACCAGAAAGCTCCTCCGAGCTGAATTCAGATCTCAATTCGAAAGCTGCGACCAAATGCAGAAACAATAACGCATCGAAAGGCTTGACATCTATCTTGGTTTTCCAATCGTAGGCTAGTTCCTTGGCCCTCTCTCTCGTATCAACTGTGATATTCGCATCGATCTCAATCAAAGCTTCCATTAACAAAACGAAAACCTTCTTCCTTACATTAACTGATTTTCTCGATGACGACGGAGTGTCGTCGTTCGAACCCTCGATTGCGTCAAGCACCATCGACGCCGGATCCGGAGAGTACCGAATCGCTGCAGAAAGCTCCAGATTAGGGGGCGCTTCATCATCCCAACGATCAGCCAAAAACTTGCTCAAACCAATCCCGTCCATCGTCTCACACAACGCTCTCAACTCCGGCCGAATAACCGTTGACTCCGACGACGTCTCTGCGTCAGCAGTGTCGAATCTACACGAATCATCCGCCAAAGGCGCTGCGGATTGGAGGAGGCGGAAACGGGTAGAGAGGGAGGTTTGGAGAGAGGAAAAGTGGGAGTCGATCTCAGACCAGGAAAGTGAGAAAGACGGTGAAAGGAGAGAGCGGTGTGCCTGAAGATCGTCGAAAGCTTTCTTCAGCTTGTCCTTCTTCTCATCAATTCGATTTATCGCGGCGGCGATTGTTTCACTCGCCGTCATTGAAACCCTACAAAATTTATTGCTTTCTCCGGCGATCGCGAATCTACCGAATTTCTTTCCCGATTCTTTTTTTTTTATCATACTCAACTGATATTCTAGTTTTTTTTTTGTTTGTTCTATAAATATTGGTTTTCTAGATTTTATATAGATTAATTCATTGTAAATTTAAGGAAATATTCATTAAAATATTTAAATTTTGGAACTTATAATTATGGAAATTGTGTAAAAAAAATATATATATATATATATTGATTATAATTATGGAAATTAATATATATATATATATATATATATATATAATTATGGCTAAATATTGATTACTTTTTTAGTTTGTGTGAAAATTTCATAAAATCATTTTGTAAGGAATAGATGGAATATATATTGGATGATTGGTTACTTTTTATTTTAATGAATTTTATAATAAAAACGATTAACATTGTAAAAAATAAAATTATCGTACAAATCATATAATAAAATTTTAAAATAATGATGAAAAATATAAACATCCGCCAAGAATATATAAAACCCTAATATTAATATGGAAATTTTTTTCTAAAAATATCAACTTTCAAATTTTGGTAATTTAAATCAAGAATTATCGCGTAAATAGTTTAAATCATCATATTTTGTTGACTTCAGATTTAAAAATTGATTTTTTATTGACTGGGCCATAAAAGATACGGCGTTAAGTCCGTAAACAGACCACATAAACGGGGTTACAACCCCGTTGAAACCCACGGTTAAATGAAACCACGTCGTTTTGCTTTTAGATCTTAAAACACGAAAATCCTCCCTCCCCATTTCTTTCATCTAACCCTAAATCCCCAATTTGATTTTAAACTCTCTCAAACCCTAAATCCCCAATTCGATTTTGAAATCAAACTCTCTTAACTCTCTAAATCCCTAAACCAAACAAAATCGACTTCTCTATGAAAAATGCCGAAAGGAGAAAGGATGAAGCATCTTTCAACCCGTTGGAGCACGCAAGCTACAACGAGTAGAGGTGAAACGACCGCACTTTTTTTTTTTTTTTAAAATTAAAATTAAACAACGATAATTAAACATCACAAGAACAATACAAGAACAATCCAAGTTCTACAGCTTAAACAAGCTAACAGTTCTAGAACAACAAACGCAACAACAACAACAATAAAAACCTCGGGTCCTAATCATCCCCTCTTCACTGCCTCGATTCCACGATCACACCTTATCTTTACCTGCATCGACAAAAGTGATGCATCAACATTTGGCTAACCAAACGCTGAGTGAGAGATCATCCCAACAACAGGCTAAACAATAAGCACAAACAGCAATGAACAATAACGAAGAATTAATTAACATCAATTAAAACTTCCAACACAATAGCAATTCATCACCATGAAAACTATACCAACGCCTAGCAATTCTATCCCAAGAAAAGCTAGAGACAAAGCCTGAAAGGTGAACACACAACACGCTTTCCAGGCACAACCAACAACCAGTATCGATCGATACCCCCTTGGTATCGATCGATACCCAAACACATGCCCACAGGCAAACAACCGGTATCGATCGATACACCCCTGGTATCGATCGATGCCAAGCAACACATGCCCACAGGCAACGGCTGGTATCGATCGATACACCCCTGGTATCGATCGATGCCCACACAACTCGAGTCCACCGACAAGAGACTAGTATCGATCGACACACCCATGGTATCGATCGATACCCACCTGCAACTCACAACCTTCCGCGAGATCTAAACCCAGAAATCGCCAAGACCAACCACGAAAATCATCAATCAAGCTTAAACAACACACCACACAAGCTTAATTGCTAACCTTTGGTCCCAACTCACCTTAAATCGGCTGGATCGAGCTCTAGAAGACCTCTCTCGCTTCCCTTTAGCTCACCAAGACCAAACTCTTCCAATCTCTTCTTCAAGCTTCTCCCAAGCTCGAATCTCTCTCGATCTCGCAAGATCCAAGCTTCACCTTCTCTCACGCTCTCCTTCTCTCTCTCTCTCTCTCTCTCTCTCTCTCTCTCTCTCTCTCTCTCTCTCTCGCGACCAAGACTTTACTTTCCCAAAAGAATGGTTTCCACGCGCAAGAAGAGAAGAGGAAGAAGACTTATAAGGAGAAATCCCGACTGGTATCGATCGATACCCCTAGTATCGATCGATACTATCCGGAACAAACCTGAAATTAATTATTTCACCCAAATAATTAATCTCTCCGGAACGCGGGCGTTACAATTCTCCCCCACTAACTTAGATTCGTCCTCGAATCTTCGTTACCGTTCATCTCCCATGAACCGTTCATCTCCAATGAACCTCAATCGTCGCAACGATTACACAAACTTTGGCCAACCCGGCCATCTCAACACTCACACGAGGTCCAAAACCAACCTCCGAGGTTTCCCACTCAGTCCCTATGCTTATGACACCGCGGCATCATATGTATTTATTGCTCAAACACCAGCCAACCCCATCACTCAAGACACCGCAGCATCTCTGAGTTCCGAGCATCAGCCATATCCCGCAGGATATCCAACATACCTCGCAAGGTATCAACCATACCACATCACCCAAGACACCGCAGCATCTCCGAGTTCTGGGTGTCTGCCATACCACTCCACTCGGTAATATAACCTATAAGAGTCTCAATACCCCATACCACTCAATTCTAGGGAATATATCCTACGTCTAGGACATACTCCTTACGAATCCACGGTATCACGTATCACTCTAGGCTATAAACCTCCCGAGTCTGGGTACATCGCCACTCACACTCTCAAGACACACAGTCCTGCGAGCTATCGGCACCAGAGGAACCAGTCCTCTCAACGAGCAATAAATCACATATCTCTAAGCATCTCGACCGAACTACCTCTCGTGATCCGTGTAAATCCTCGCAAGGCAACACCGGAATCACCCATATTCCATACCCAGAATATCTGCCGTGCATAACCAATAACCCGGTCATCGCACATCCCTTGCGCACCTTCCAGTGTCGGCTTGTTTTAGAAAGACTCGTCAAGACAACTATGACTAGGCTACCTTTAACACCCAACAATTCTCTGCAGTAGGTCATCAATACAAACGTAATAAAACAAATAAGTACCATACGCCTGCAATCCGACCCACCACACAGAACCACTAAGTGAAATAACCCGGTTTCGTCACTCGACTCATTTTTCTGAACAAGCTTAACTGAAACACGCAACGCTCGCAACAGCAATAAGAACATCCATCTTATTACTCTCTTGCATTAACGTTTCTTACCCCAAACGTAATGCAAAGCCGTGACTCCCAAAGTCACCAATAATAAGAAATACTCATCTTATTACACATCATAATATAACATCGTTCTACACAACGGAAATACAAAATGAAACACACATAGCACACAGCTACCACCGAAACTGGAACCTCTCGATGGAACTCAAGCCGCAGCTTGCTTCTGGAACCACTTCTGGAACCTCGCTTCCATCCTAGCCTCTGGCTCCCACGTTTCCTCCTGCACCCCGTCACAGTCCCACAGAACTCGCATCATCGGAAATCTCTTCCGACGAAGCTCCTTGACCCTCCGCTCGAGAACTCTCAAAGGTCTCGCCTCAACGGTCATATTGGGCTGGAGATCTGACGGAATCTCAGCCAATACCTCGTCACCCCTATGCAAACACTTCTTCAGCATCGACACATGGAAGACCTTATGAAATGCTTGCATAACCGCGGGTAACTTCAACCGATACGCTACCGGTCCAACACGCTCCACGATCCGGAACGGTCCCATATACCTCGGACTCAACTTAGTCGCAACAATGGACCTGTTCGGACCTCTCAGCAAAGCCATCTTGAGATACACACTATCTCCCACCTCAACACAAGCTCTTTCCGCCTCTTATCAGCATAACTCTTTTGCCGATCTTGGGCCTCTTTAATGTTCAGCTTCAAAACCCGGATCCTCTCCGTAGTTTCCTGAACAAAACTCGCACCTAAAGTGCTCCTCTCCCCCACTTGTGTCCAACACAACGGGGTACGACATGGCCTCCCATACAGAGCCTCATATGGAGCCATCCCAATACTCGTCTGGTAACTATTGTTATACGCAAACTCAACCAAGCTCAAGTGATCCACCCAGTGACCACCCCAATCCAGCACACACATCCTCAACAAATCCTCCAGAGTCTGGATGGTCCGCTCGGACTGCCCATCTGACTGAGGATGATACGCCGTGCTCAAGTGCACCTTCGTGCCCATCTCTGCCTGAAACGCATTCCAGAACTCCGATGTGAACTTAGGATCCCGGTCCGAAACAATGTTCACCGGTACCCCATACAGTCTCACAATCTCCTGCACGTACTTCCTAGCCAAAACCGCCGCCCCATCGGTCTTCTTAATGGCCAGAAAACGCGCACACTTGGTCAATCGATCAACGATGACCCAAACATCATCCTTGGTCCGAGAAACGGGTAAACCCACCACGAAATCCATCGTGATCATATCCCACTTCCACTCTGGAATGGGTAAACTCCGCAACAAACCACTCGGGACCTGGTGCTCCGCCTTCACTAACTGACACACGTTGCACGACGCAACCCAGTTAGCCACATCCTTCTTCATCCCGACCCAATGATAATAGCGCTTGAGATCGCGATACATCTTAGTCGCTCCTAGATGAATCGAGAACATACTCGAATGAGCCTCACTCAGGATCTCTCGCCGAAAATCCTCATCCAAAGGTCCGCATACCCTCCCACTGACAAGGATAGTGTCGTTCGCAGATACCTGATACTCAGAACCCTCTGCTCTCGAAGCCTTAACCAAACCCTCATCTTTTCCCTGAGCCAACCGAACTCTGCTCAAAAGATCCGCCTGATTAGCCGCCTCTAAGCCCAAAGGTTCCTGAGATACAACACATAAGCGCAATGTGCTAATCTCGCTCACCAAAGACTCAAACTCAAGCTCCCGAGCCAAAGCCACCCGCTTCCGACTCAACGCATCCGCAACCAGATTAGCCTTACCAGGATGGTAAGCTATCTACAGATCATAATCGGCCACTAACTCCATCCAGCGCCTCTGTCTCAAATTCAACTCAGGCTGAGTGAAAATGTACTTCAGGCTATTATGATCTGTGAACACCTGCACCTTTCCGCCATAAAGATAAGATCTCGAAATCTTTAAAGCGAAAACCACTGCAGCCATCTCTAGATCATGGGTAGGGTAGTTGCCCTCATGCCTCCGCAGCTGCCGCGAAGCATAGGCAATAACCTTCCCCCGCTGCATCAACACACAACCAAGACCCACTCCCGACGCATCGGTGTACACCACGTAAGGCTCGCCCGCCTCAGGCAACGCCAATACTGGAGTACTAGTCAACATGGCCTTCAGTTCCGCGAAACTCTCATCACACTCTGAGGACCACACGAAAGGAACATCTTTCCCTGTCAGCTTCGTCATAGACTTAGCCAAACTCGCGAAACCCTTGACGAACCGCCGATAATATCCTGCCAACCCAAGAAAACTCCGAATCTCAGTAACATTCCTCGGCCTCGGCCAAGTACTAATGGCCTGGATCTTCTCCGGATCTACCGACACTCCCTCCGCAGAGACAATGTGACCCATAAAACCGATCTCCCTCTGCTAGAAGCTACACTTGCTCAACTTAGCAAATAACTTCTGTTCCTGCAGCTTCGAAATAACCACACGCAGATGCACCTCATGCTCCTCCCGGCTCCTCGAATACACCAAGATATCATCGATAAAGATGATTACGAACTCATCTAGATACTCCTGGAAAACGCTGTTCATCAATCTCATAAATGCAGTCGGTGCATTCGTCAACCCAAATGGCATCACCACAAACTCGTAGTGGCCATAACGAGATCTGAAAGCCGTCTTCCGGATATCTACCTCATCGATGGGAATCTGATGATAACCCGACGCCAAGTCAATCTTGGAGAACCAAGTAGCCCCTCTCAACTGATCCAACAACTCATCAATCCGAGGAAGAGGATACATGTTCTTCACTGTGACTCGGTTAAGTCCCCGGTAATCAATACACAACCGAAAAATCTCGTCCTTCTTCTTCACGAACAACACCGGTGCTCCCCATGGGGAAGAACTCGGACGAATAAACCCCTTGCTCAACAACTCCTCCAGCTGCTTCTTCAGCTCTGCCATCTCTGCGAGAGCCATCCTATAAGGAGCCTTGGATATCGGTGATGTCCCCGGCTCCAACTCGATCGTGAAGGGATCCGACCTAGATGGTGGCAACCCCTGCAACGACTGGAACACATC
>PKML01043708.1:167756-202761 GCA_002933935.1 Eutrema yunnanense | reverse complement strand
ACAAGCCAACAGTTCTAAAACAGCAAAAGCAACAACACAACAACAACAAACCCCCGGGTCCTAATCATCCCCTCTTCACTGCCTCGATTCCACGATCACACCTTATCTTTACCTGCATCGACAAAAGTGATGCATCAACATTTGGCTAACCAAACGCTGAGTGAGAGATCATCCCAACAACAGGCTAAACAATAAGCACAAACAGCAATGAACAATAACGAAGAATTAATTAACACCAATTAAAACTTCCAACACAATAGCAATTCATCACCATGAAAACTATACCAACGCCTAGCAATTCTATCCCAAGAAAAGCTAGACACAAAGCCTGAAAGGTGAACACACAACACGCTTTCCAGGCACAACCAACAACCAGCATCGATCGATACCCCCTTGGTATCGATCGATACCCAAACACATGCCCACAAGCAAACAACCGGTATCGATCGATACACCCCTGGTATCGATCGATGCCAAGCAACACATGCCCACAGGCAACGGCTGGTATCGATCGATACACCCCTGGTATCGATCGATGCCCACACAACTCGAGTCCACCGACAAGAGACTAGTATCGATCGACACACCCATGGTATAGATCGATACCCACCTGCATCTCACAACCTTCCGCGAGATCTAAACCCAGAAATCGCCAAGACCAACCATGAAAATCATCAATCAAGCTTAAACAACGCACCACACAAGCTTAATTGCTAACCTTTGGTCCCAACTCACCTTAAATCGGCTGGATCGAGCTCTAGAAGACCTCTATCGCTTCTCTTTAGCTCACCACGACCAAACTCTTCAAATCTCTTCTTCAAGCTTCTCCCAAGCTCGAATCTCTCTCGATCTCGCAAGATCCAAGCTTCACCTTCTCTCACGCTCTCCTTCTCTCTCTCTCTCTCTCTCTCTCTCTCTCTCTCTCTC
Source organism: Eutrema yunnanense (assembly GCA_002933935.1). NCBI lineage: Eukaryota > Viridiplantae > Streptophyta > Magnoliopsida > Brassicales > Brassicaceae > Eutrema > Eutrema yunnanense. The sequence goes on along the minus strand of PKML01043708.1, from coordinate 201,834 downwards.
TCTCTCTCTCTCTCTCTCTCTCTCTCGCGACCAAGACTTTTCTTTCCCAAAAGAATGGTTTCCACCCGCAAGAAGAGAAGAGGAAGAAGACTTATAAGGAGAAATCCCGACGGGTATCGATCGATACAGCCCAGTATCGATCGATACTCTCCGGAACAAACCCGAAATTAATTATTTCACCCAAATAATTAATCTCTCCGGAACGCGGGCTTTACAAGAGGAGTTGGTGAAGCACCTGAAATTCGAGAGGGGCATGATGTTGGAGCCAGAGATTAAGAATTTATCACATTCCGAATTCGAGAACCACATGAAATTCAAGTTGTAAGGATCCAACTGTTCAAAGTCAACCAAAGAGTCCAAAAAATCGGCCTAGAAAAAATCAGGTTTGTTTGTGTCTTTGAAATGTTTTAAATAATACTTAAACATAAGTTTGTTTGTGTCATATATGTTTATTTCATTTGAATTAGGGATTAGTTTCATTTAAACATGGACAAGGATCACAGCAAAGATCACAAGCACAAAATCAAATATCACAAAACTAAGTGTTTCGCTTGGATAAGGATCACAAGGTCGATGATCATAAGGTTGGAGATCATGGTTTGAATGAGTAAACTCAGTCTCGGATTTTTGTTTTTTAACTCATTCTCGGAACATGGTTTGAATGTTTTATGAGTCTCAATTTTATGACTCTCGGATGTTGTTGTTTTTTGAACTCCTTTTCGGATCATGTTATTTTATGACTCTCATTTTATATGTAAACTTTGATAAAAGGTTTAACAGAAAAAAAAAAAAAAAAAATGTCCTCAAATTAGATGTCCTAATCGGTGGCTTCACTAACTTATGTTTGTGGACCGGGCTTGCTTGATTATCTCGGAGCTAAGATCAATGTTTATTTGGACGAGAGATTTTCATCCATCGGAGGACGTCTCAGGTTTATTAGAGCTCCTCCATGTTGCTGATTTTCCCCTTCAAGTTCCTTCTTGGTTTAGTTAATGCATCATGCATGCAATAATAAGATATAAGGCGAGGATTGTTTTTCTCTTTCTTCTAATGAAAAGAGCTATTTAGAGCTTCCGAGGCCATTCACATCGGGGAAAAAAAATACTCAAACGATTTTACATCCAAGAACGGCCCTGAATATTAGGACTAGGCAAAATATTCGTTAAATCCGCTTCGATTCGGTATTCGTGCTGATTCGGTCCGAAAAATCCGGATATCCGTAAAGGTTCGGAGCAAAGCAAATAGTAAAATATAGTATCCCTCAAAAACGAAGCAAATCACAAATATCATTTTGAAAAATGACGGATATCCGCTCTACTCCGTATGTTTATAACTATATATTCATATATGTAGCTATATATATAAATATTTTTTTTCTTGAGACACATTTATTCTGGTTAATTTAATCCATAAAAAATGGAGTGAATGGGCTTACTAATCAATTTTTGTTAAGTATCAGTCCAAAATGAATTAAGTCAAAATGGACAGAATGGACTTACTATTACTAACCCATAATATATTTTTTTTATTTTTCGCGGAACGGAACAAATAGCCGCAGATATCTATAAAAATTTCGAATATCCGAATTTTCGGATCAAAGCGAATCACAAAACAAAATATTCGGACGGAGCGGATCACAAATACATCAAAAATTCAAGTATTTGCTCCGTGCCTACTGAATACGCTCGAATAATTACCTAGTTGTTTTTTATTTTTTAAAACCATAATCATCTATAGCCCGTAGCTTTTAAAGAGGAGCTTCTCAATCCAAAGCAACTATTTTATTCACCTAATATCATTTTATCCTTTTTCACACAAACAAGGATTAAATCAAAATACATCAAAGTCACAAACATAAGCATCAACAAGATCACACAAACATTCAATACCGAAGACCAAATTTCACTTCTCAAATTCTTAGAGTCCCCTAGGCGCCGGCACAGCTCCGGTACCACTGCCTGTTTCTCCCAACCCGCTTTCACCGGAATCTGGAAACCCCTTAGTCCCTACATTTGCAATAAATCACAAGCAATAATAAACACACCAAAATCTTAATTAAACGCATAACAAGGAATCAAGGACGAGTGAGTTTTTACCAACGGTGGAGCCAAGTGATTGTGAAGACTCCTCAACCGAAACTGGAGATTTCGGTTTCACCTCCTCCGTCGTACCACCGAGCCAGTAATTGTACGCTCCTTTAATCTTCCCCACCATTCCTCCTCCTCCTCCTGTTTCTTCCTCTGCAACCGCCTCACTGTGTTGTTTCTCTTCCGATTGCTCGTCGGAAGGGTTCTTCTCTGCCTTCACTTCTACTTCCTTTGTTGTCGCTGTCTTCTTCTCTTCTCCTCGTCCTCCGAGATTAAGTTTCTCGGCGATCATCTCAGAAAACGCTTTGTCTTCTTCTTCAGGTGTCAGCTTCCCTACTAGATGATCTATAGTCGACACACCTTTGTCTTCCCCTTGCTCTGCCTCCTCCGCTCCACTCCCACCGCCGGAGAGTGGCAATTTTGTCGTCAAAGGTGATCCAGTTTCTTTGACATTTTCGTCGTCAAGAGTCGACTTCTCAGCAACAGTTCCCGTGGCGGTTTTCGGAGAATCGACACCCATAGGACTCTGGTGTTGCCCGCTGGCGGTTTCACCGGAGTAACCTAGACTTGAAACGGCGGCGTTCTTCGTGGCCATAGCTTTGTCGGTTAGGAGCGAAGTCGCTGAACCGATCATCTCTGTGTAGGAGCTAGGTTTTGGCTCTTGTGTCTCATATCTTGTCTGCTCATCGAAATGATCCGTCTCTTTCGGACCCGAAAATTGATCATTAGTTCCCGTCGGTAAGTCTCTTCCTAACCCAGTCTCTACTTTCTCATCATCATTTCTCGCCGGATTTTTTTTCTCCAGTCCACCTCCTGATTCCTCACCATATCCATGGTTTCCCTTGTCGATTTCAGTTTCCGATTCTCTGCCAAATCCCGTCGGCGAATCCTTGCTGATTGCAGATTCAAGCTGCTGATCAAATTCATAGCTTTTCCCCAAAAAATCTTCTCTTCGCTCAGTTCCACCATCGGTACCCTTCCCGACTCCGGATTCGATCGTCTGTTCCAATTCATGGCTTTTCGCCGGCAAAACTTTCCTCAGCGCAGTTCCTAGTTTCCCGCCAAACCCCGTCGGCGAATCCATCTTCTGATCAAACTCATGGGTTCTCGTCGGAAAATCTCCCCCCAGCTCAGTTTCGACTCCGACGGGACTCTCGTGTTTTCCGGAGTAACCTAGACTTGAACCGACAGCGTTCTTCGTGGCTTTAGCTTTGTCAGTTACGAACGAAGTTGCTGAACCGATCTTCTCTGTATAAATGCTAGGTTTTGGCTTCTGTGTCTCATCTATCGTCTCCTCAGCTTTGGAATCGAAATCATCTCTATCTTCATGTCCATGAGTCTCTGTCTCTACTTTCACATCATCATTTCTCGCCGGAAAATTCTTCTCCAGTCCACCTCCTGATTCATCACCATATCCATGGCTCCCAGAATCGTTCTTCACACCTAATACTTCCCCCATCCCAGTTTCCGATTCTCCGCCAAAGCCCGTCGGCGATTTTTTGCCCATTGCACATTCAATCTGCTGATCAAATTCATAGTTTTTCCCCAGAAAATCTTCCCTCCGCTCAGTTCCTGGTTTTCCACCACTGGTATCCTTCCCGATTCCGGATCCAATCGTCTGTTCAAATTCAGGGCTTTTCGCCGGAAAATCTTCCCTCAGCCCAGTTCTTGGTTTCCCGCCAGATTCGATCTGCTGATCAAACTCATTGCTTTTCACCGGAAAATCTTCCCTCAGCTCAGCTCCTGATTCTCCCCCAAATCTCGTCGGCGAATCCTTCCCGATTCTAGATTCGGATTCCTGCTCAAATTCTTGGCTTTCGAATCCTAGTCCTGATCTCTGATCACGAGACTCATCTGTCCCTTTAATCCTATCGAGAGACTCAGCAAACCCTGCTACTCCAGCTTCTTCACCTCCTAAATTAAAGCAAAACAGACAAGAGTTACATATCCATAAATAGAAACACAAATCCTTAGTTTCGCTCAAAGTTCTTACCTCGCCGAGTGTGATGGCTACCCTTGGACTGATCATTAGATTCAACACTCAGATCGTCCTCCTCCAATCTTTTGGGCGTCTCAGTGTTGACTTCCCGTTGACCAGGAGCAAACGTGCTCGTCACATCCTCTGTCGCAGAAAGCAGAGGCACATGAGTGTTCAGTGGATCGTGATGAGCCTCTCTGCTCTCTTCCCTGTCTGACTTATCCGTCCTTCTTACAGAATGAGACAGTGCTTCGTGTCCGTACGAGGCATCTCGTAATGTTGCAGGTTCAACGGGTTCAGTGTAATCGGAAGACACGACATGAGAAACCTTTTTCTTTGGTGGAATGATCTCCTCCGGTGCCGGAACATTAGTTTCTCGGGGATGACTCAGAGGCTCAGGTTGACCCGCTACAGAATGAGACAGTGCTTCGTGTCCGTACGAGGCATCTCGTAATGTTGCAGGTTCAACGGGTTCGGTGTAATCGGAAGACACGACAGGAGAAACCTTTGTCTTTGGTGGAATGATCTCCTCCGGTGCCGGAACATTAGTTTCTCGGGGATGACTCAGAGGCTTAGGTTGACCCGTTACACCGCCTCTCACGGCGGACGATTCATACACTGTTCATTACACAGATTTAAAACCGAGATACCGTTAATGTCACAAAAACAGAACCGCTAGATCATAGATTGTGAAGGGAAACTACAAAAGAGATTAACCTGGTGCGCCGTGCTTTTCTGGCTCTTCCTGCTCGTCATTTTCATCGTCTTCTTCGTCCACATCGTGATCGTGCTCGTTGTCATGTTTAGTAAGACTGTTCTTGAACTTCTTAGCTCTCGCTTTCACTCTCTTGAACATTTTTGATGCTCCACTCTCATGATGCTCTTCCTCCTCTGTATCCGAATCACAATAAATTTGGCAAGTTAAGAGAAATGTCACATTTTAAAAAACAAAACCCCCCAAGTTTCTGAAATTAGAATCTACTTGTATACCTGGATGGTTAGTTTTGATTGGATCTTCTGCTTGATCATGACCAGAAGAAGGATGTCGCATATCCATTTTTCCAAAAGCTGTGTTCTCTCTCTTTTCCAAGCGAACCAATCAAAACTCTTCTCTGTTTCAGTGTATTGTTTTCTTCTTCTATGAGAAATCAGAAAGAGTGTTGTTTATAGAGAGACTGAGAGGTGACGGTGACCTATGGCCGAACCAACCTCTGACACGTAATGCGTCCGTTTTGTCCTACCACGTGTCAGACTTTTACTATATCTCTCTAGGTGGGCTATGTCGGTATGATATTTTTTTCTTTCTTTTTTTCGATGTCGGTAATGATCTTTATTCCAAAAATGGTAGATTGATATTTCTATGTCGGTAATGATATTTTATCCGATTTTAAGAGAGAGAAAAGCCTGTCGATGAAACTTCTATTAATAGCCTACGTCCCACGTTTATTGGCCCGTTTGAATGTAATAAAAGGCCCACTTCGTTCTCATTCGAAATTTGATGACGACGCGAAACAAGAGTCGGTCCACGTCTTACAATCGTTCTTTAAGAACAACTATTTTTTGAATTCTCACTGTGTGCTGTTTTAAAAAGGATAAAACTGCAGATTGTCTTCATTTGAAATTGAAAAACGACATATGGCAATAAGAATGGTTTTAGACATACATGAGCATTCGGGTATCCGTTCAGGTTCGGATTGGTTATTTCGGATTTCGGATATTTTGGTACTAGATATTTATGATCCATTCGAATATTTCGTTTTTCAGGTCGGATTTGATTAAGTTCCGCTCGATTTGAGATATCCAAAATTTATCTCAAATACCAAATTTTTTTTTTAAAATAGTTTAATTTAAATAAAATTTAATTAAATTTTGTAAAAATTATTTAATTTTGACAAATAAAATTAAATATTTAAAATATATTTTTGTTATTTTGATATAAACATAACTAATATATTCAGTTTATAATTATAATTTTGAATATTTTTTATTATTTCAAATCTAAATATGCATAAATTTTTGAATATATAATTATATTTCGTATATTCATTTGGTGAACGAAAATATTTTATGAAAAAAATAATTCAGATATTTACGTCGGTTTCGGTTCCAGTGGTGTTTGCTCATTTGGTCTAAACATGTAACCACACAATCAAAAACTAGTTCAAATTGTGCAAAATCATTTTTTTCCTCCACCAATTCCATTATAATTCTGTCACCATTTTAACCTTAGTACATTTGGTAAGGAACTTTATTTAAATCCAAAGCAGATGTTGGCACATATTGTATTACCCCAATATTATTTTCTTTTACACAAACAAAGATTACATCAAAATACATCGGAGTCGCACGAAAAAGCATCATCAACAACAACACACTTGAAGAACATACAAAAGCTAAAACCCAAATCTTAGTTACCAGATTCTTGAAGTCCCCTCTGCGTCGGTACAGCTTCACCGGAATCTGAAAACCCCATTGTCCCTAATGATTGCAACAAAACATAGTGTAAAAACCACATTTTCTAAACACAAAAGCTTAACAAGAATGAGGGAGTTGTATTTTACCGCCGGTGGAGCCAAGTGATTGCGAAGACTTTTCACCGGAATCTGAAGACTTTGGTTTCACGTCCTCCGTCGAACCACCAAGCCAAGAAGTAACCGCTCCTTTAAACTTCCCCACCATTCCTCCTCCTCCTTTTCCCTCCTCTGCAATCACATCACCGTGTTCTCTCTCCTCCGAAATTTGGTCGGAAGGGATCTTCTCCACTGTCACTTCCACCTCCTTCGTCGTCTTCTTCTTCTTCTCTCCTCCTCCTCCGAGATGAAGTTTCTCGGCAATCACCTCAGACAAAGCTTTGTCGTCTTCTCCAGGTCTCAGTTTCTCCGCCAGATAACCTCTAGCGGGCACACCTTTGTCTTCCACTTGCTGTGTCTCCTCCGCTCCACTTCCACCTCCCAAAAGGGGCAGTTTCGTCATCACGGTCGATCCTGTTTCTTTGACCTTTTCGTAGACTGGAGTCAACTTCTCCGCAACAGTTCCCGCCACTTTCTGTCCATAACCCGTGGCAGATCTCGGAGTTTCCTCTCCAACAGGGCTTTGTTGTTGTCCGGATGATCTCATCGTTTCATCTCCCAAGGGGCTCCCCTGTTTCCCGCCTCCGCCGGTGGTTTCGCCGGAGTAACCTAGCTTTGAGGCGACGGCATTCTTCGCAGCTATGGCTTTGTCGGTTACGAACGACGCCGCTGAACCCATCTTCTCTGTGTAGGTGCTGGGTTTTGATCCCTGTTTCTCGTCTCTCGTCTCCTCAGCTTTGGAATCGAAATCATCTCTCTCTTTGGGACGAGAAAGTTCCGGTGAGAACTGATCATGAGTCCCCGTCGGTAAGTCTCTTCCCAGCCCAGTCTCTACTTTCACATCATCACTTCTCGCCGGGAAATTTCTCTCCAGTCCAGGTCCTGTTTCCTCGCCATATCCATGGCTTTCCTTCGCCGAATCCTTCCCGATTCCAGAATCGTTCTTCTGATCAAATCCATGGCTTCTCGTCGGAAAATCTTTCCCTATCCCAGCTCCTGATTCCCCTCCAAAATCCGCCGGAAAACCCTCTCCGCATCTAGATTCGTTCTTCGGACCAGATTCATGGCTCCTCGTCGGCAAGTCTCTTTCAAATCCTCGTCCTGATCTCTCATCAGGAGACTCATCTGTGACTTTCATCCTGCCCAGAGACTCCGCAATCTCTGCTTCTCCACCTCCTAGGTCACACACAACAGACAAGAGTTACAGATCAATAAACCCTAAAAACACCATCTTCAATTCTTAATCGGCAAAACTCGCTCAAAGTTCTTACCTTGTTTGGACTGATAATTAGATGCACCACTAAGAGAATCCGACCCTCCTCCTGCAGCAGCCGGATCTTCCTCCAACTTTTTAGTCCTCTCGATGTTGACTTTCCGTTGACCACCGAGATATTCATCTTCACCAGGAGTGTTCATTGGCATCTGATGAGCCTCTCTGCTCTCTCCTCTGTCCGACAGATCGGACACGCTTACAGGATGAGCCGTTGCTTCTCTTCTCTCCTCCCTATCGGACACGCTTACAGGATGAGACGGTGCCTCATGTCTGTAAGAGGCATCTTGTAATGGTTCAGGCTCAACGGTTTTGGTGTGATCGGAAGACACGACCGGGAAAACCTTTGTCCCTGGTGGAATGATCTCTCCCGGTGCCGGAGCATTAGCTTCTCCGGGATGACTCAGTGACTCAGGTTGACCCGTTACACCGTCTCTCACGGCGGACGACGATTGAGACACTGCATAACCATAAACAGTTAATGTCACAAAAACATAACCGCTATTTTTTGTAACAGATCAAAAAAAAAGTACAAACCTGGTGCGCCGTGCACTTCTGGGTTTTGCTCGTCATCCTCTTCCTCCACATCGTGATCATGCTCATGACCATGTTTAGTAAGACTGTTCTTGATCTTCTTAGCTTTTTCTTTCACTTTCTTCAACACTTTAGTTGCTCCCTTCTCTTGATGCTCTTCTTCCTCTGTATCCGGATCACAATATATTAGAAAGAAAAGAAAAAAACATCTTTTTTGAATTTAGAATCTACTTGTATACCTGGATGGTGAATTCTGATTGGATCCTCTGCTTGATCATGACCATAAGGACGTGTCTGCGACTCCATTTTTCGAAGCTGTGTTTTCTCTTTAACCAAGGGAATCAAATAAACCAATCAATCAATCAAACTCTCTCTGTTTCTGTGTATTGTTTTCTTCTTTGTCAATCTCTGAGAAAATGAGAAGAGGGTTTCCGAAAGTTTATAGAGAGACTGAGACAGAGAACGATGACATATGGCCGAACCACCTCTCTCTGTCTTGCGTCTCTTTACTTCTGTAGGATTCTGACACGTGCGATGCGTCCGTTTCGTCCTGCCACGTTTCAGACTTTTGCTCTCTACGTGGCTCGACATGATCTTTATCCGATCTTAAGCGAAGCCTGTCGATGTAACTTCTATTAATATAAGTCGGTCCACGTTTATTGGCTCATCATGTGGTTCTTTTCTTTTACATATGCACTGTGTGATGTTTTAAGATACATCAAACGGCGCGTCGTTCTCATTCAAAATTTGAAGACGGTAAGTTTTACAAGTTTTTTTGAATTCCCACTACGTGCTGTTTTTGAAATAGAGAAACGACAGATCGTTCTTATTCGAAAGTTAAAGACGACATGTGGTGAGTGAGCGTTGGATCAGTCTCTTTCCGACTCCTCTCTCCCTCATTTCGAAATCGGCGAAGACTTTTATTTTATTTTATTTCTTAAAATCGATCAGCGAAGAATTAAAGCGCCAAGTTCAAATTCGTTCTTCTTCTTCTTCTTCATCATCTCCGTCACAGTCTCACATCCAGGACGAATCTGGAAGAGTACGATGCGAGGTCGATTCCTCAATATCGATTACTTCTCTACTTCACATTCTCTGGTATATGAAACCCTAGGCTTCCTCAATCTCCCAGCTCCTGATAATTTCCCGGCACCTCTCGTCCGCGACAGGGAAGATGAGCTTCTTCGATTTGGACCTGTCGAAGATTTCTGTCTCCCGATCGAAAATTTGCCTATTGAAGCTGCTTTGTCGAAGTTCCTTTCCGACGTCGTTCCCGATCGCGTCAGTTTGGACTATGGAGTTTTCGAAATGGATGGCTCTCCCCTCCGAGACGAGCTAAATTTCCTTGGGTGTGAAGATCCTCAGATCCTGGAGGTGAAATTCTGAATCTCTTGAGAGTTCCTTTCCGCCATTTTTCTGTGGAATCTCGTTGTGTATATGACTGTGTCTGTCAATGGAAATTAGGTTCGTACATTTTCCTAATTTCATGGATTGATTTGCTCAGTTTCCATATGTAGTCGTGTTGCCGCTTTATTCATTCATACCTGAGGTGGAAATTCATCTAGCTTTACAGTAATCTGGCTGGAGTTTGAATAACCTAAGTGGTGATCTATTGCAGAAGAATGATGGAGATGGAATTGAGGAGAAAGCTACACTAAATTTTAACATTATCCAGTTGGAGACTCCGGAGTTGGATTTCGAAATGGTATTTGCTCATTTGGTGTAAACATGTACCAGTTCAACGTTTTCTTTTTCGTTAAGTATCTTTTTAATATACAGGATACAAATCTCTCATCCAAGATGGAGGATCTCCAATGTTTCTCTGAAGTTCTAGAGATCGAAAACGAGCCGGTAAATTCATGGGTTGATTTCAGTAGAAGTCAAAGGTGTAAAGTTCTCATGCACCACAGCAGTTTTGCTTTTGCTCTAAAATGGTAGAACTGGTTTATCATGGAAAATTCTATTAGCAGCATGCATGGACCATCATCTCAACTCTCTGGACTTGTTAAGCTGATTCTGAATTTCCATCTCCAGTCATTATCTGATTTTAGCTAGTTTTCTAATTGCAGGTTAAATTTGAAGAGTCAGATATTATCCTACAAAACTCAAATGACATCCAACAAAAGATTTATTCTGTTGATCACATTTCTTCTGATTACTTCACAGAGAACAATACTTCGGTAACAGACGATGAATGCTTCCGCAAGAATCGACCATGGTTCAGAGATGCAATATTTCCCCTTCTAGAAGTGGATGAAGAAAACTTGAGCACACTATCAAGCTTATCTATGCTTGATAAAGTATTTACTGTTCTTGAAACAATTGAACCCCAAGACACGAATGCAGTGGGTTCTATCGTTATCAACTCTAAGGAGCTTATAGGCTCTATGAATTACGATCTATTGGATATCCTCTCTACGGATTGCTATTCTAACAAGAGTGTCCAATCTGATATGGTACTAGAGGGTGCATTTTCTGAAATGGATATAGTGACTATCCTGGAACTACCGAATTCTAAGGAACACTTTCAGTTTGAACAGGGAAAGGTGGCTGTTGATTATGACTTTACCATCCCAGTAACTTTTGAGGAATTTCAGATCCTGGATGTGGAGATATCTGATGTTTTTGATATCTTCCTCTGTCTTCAAAAAGCCATTGAACCAGAAAAATGTTCTGGGATGTTCAGTGAAGAGATGAACTTCAAGAATTTCGATGAATTAGTTGTCAGTTCTGAACTTGCCTTCACAGATGATGCCTTCAAGTCTCTGCCTACTCCTCTTTTATATGATTATGAGATGACAAAATCTCTGGAACTCATATATGAGGATGTTTTGTCAAAGATCAAGCCTCAATCTTTGTCTGCATCAAATGACATATACTTGCCCTGGAACCTTCTTGAGGAAACAAAGCACAACCATGAAGGCCCTTTTTGTGATTATCCGTTTGAAGAAATAGTTACATGCAACATTGATTATAAGTTGGAATCTTTAGAAGGAGACAAATGGGTTTATGATTTCGTTTACTCTGAAGATGCTTTCTGCGAGCCACTTGTAGAGAGATGCACTGAACCTTTCTATGGTATGTCTACCCTTGATGAGCATCCTCCTGTTAATACTTCCCATGGGTTATTGGAAAACCCTTTTCCAAAAACAGGAGCCGGGGAGTGTGGAGGGGATGATAATGCTAAGAAGGCTATGCTGTTGTTCAAATCAATGTCTGCTTTTGATGACTTAACTTTTTTCATGGATCCTCAGAAGGCTGTGATTGAAGAGAATCTCGAGTCTCGAGTCGAAGCTGCTAAGACTGCCAACCATAACATTATTTCTATGGACTCGAAGGACTCATGTATACCTGGTGGCATGCACCCAAACCCGGAGACAGAGGATATGATATTTCACAGTGTGCGCCCATCAGAAAATATTCTGGCCCTTGTCAGGGACTTTGAGAAGAGCTATTTAACTCTTGTGAAGGATGAATCAGAGTTAATTTCAACTTTATCAGAAGATAAACTTAAGTTACTCAGCATTTCGAAAGGAAAGCTTATTGACTGCATAAGAAGAGCAAATGTCCACAAAACACAGTCGGCGGATGATAAGACTTTCACGTTTGCATTACTACTAGCAATTAAACAGATGACATGGTATATGTGTTTCTTCGGTATCCATGTGGCATATCTCTATCTTAAAAAGTTATGTCGGAGCTCAAATCCCATGAAGCTAGGATTGCACACGCTCTACTCATCAGTTGAATCAGAAAACATGTCAATTGAGACAGACATCACAAGATCGCATCCATCCCTAGCTGTTATCCAGGGGATTTTACAGTCAGAATTTGTCCGGGGGAATTCCAAAGCGTTACTTCTGGCTGAGAAAGTTTTTTGGTCCTCGGTGAAAAGGCTATTGATGTCCATGGGGTTATCTTACAATGAGCTCAACAGTCCGTCCCCAAGTGGAAATCAACCAAATGTTAATGAAGCCACAGAACTCGGTTTCCTTCCGATTTCAGACTGTCTGCTGGTCTCTTACGAGTAAGTATTATTTCTTGTTATAGTATTATCCTCATTATCAATGATCATATATAGCCATTGAAAATTGATTTTGTGGGAACTGGAAAGGGAACCATATAATTGATGGATAACGTTAGGGCCTGAAAAATATTTACAGTCTTTTAGCTTGATGTTTCTAAGAGATACCACTAAATGCTGTTTCTTCTGAAATTCTGACTTATTATGATGACATCTGCTCGTGGAATTGCTACTTTTTTTATTCTTTGGGTCTTTGCATGCTAAGAAACATACCTTAATCTATTCTTGTTCAACATTTTTTGGCTCATCTGTTCTTTAGGAGAGTAGTTAAGCTAGCTAACTAGTTCTTGCTTTTTTATTCTAGGCGCATTTCTCCATCATTTCCTCTGGGGAATTTCAGCGTCATTGTAGAATATGGAGGTCCAAATGCCTCGCCCAGAGTCTCTTCTCCTTTGAAGTTGGATTCCTTTCCTTGCTTCCATTTCATAAAAATGGAGCTGGATATGTCCAGTGCGTGCGGGCAACTCTCTGCAGGTGTTACAGTACCGTATAATCTCAAAATGATAAAGGTGAGCAGCAGTTAAATTTCAACCTTTTCCTACAATAAAGATTACAACTGTAGATCGTATAATATGGTGGAAGAGTCTGTGTTTGAAGGGATCTAATCCAGGGCAGAAGAGCAATCTATATCACAAATAATGTAATCATGAGAACATGATCTTGATAGGTTTTGCGAGTCTGAATATAAGTTTAACACTAGTATGTACTTGAACTTAAATTTGTTTCGTCTCCACACTTCTTCCATAACTGCATATATTTAAACTCTTTGTTTAAATGTATATGTTCCAGAATATGCATTGGTGTCCAAGAACTTAGTACTGAACATTAATGTCTGTTGTAGGGAGATGAACTTGAGAATAAATCTGGGTGGTTGGAAGAAGTGTTGAACTTTGTTCCACTTGAAAGCGTGTGTTCCGCGGGATCTTCAGAAACTACAAAGGAATCTGAATTTGTCTCCATGCCTCAAGAATCTGGAAGAAAAAGTGGGATAATTGAACAGGGAGTTCTCTGTGACCAAAGAGCTGTGATTGTAGTGAACACAAAAACTGTTGATAAGGAAATGATCATATCCAAAAGAAGTACATACCAGAAGGTGTTGGCAATGGAAAAAGAAGGAGTGCAAGTTGTGGAGCGCGATTCAGATCTACCTGTGGACCTGATGCTAAGTCCTGCGATTTGCCTACTCTGGTATGATTGTGGAAATGTTAGTAAGAAGTCGGCTGCAAATATTGGTGCTTCCTCAAGCTCACTTTCATGGATTGGGGATATCGCAACCAATGTTTTGACGTCATTGAGTTTCAGTTTCAGCAGCAGCATAATGGTAAATTCCACTGAACTTTGCTTATTGCCATTCTTTTGTGGGAATATTGCACTCTAATTTGGAATTTCTTTTTTGAAAAATCAACTCTAATATATTCGCTAAATTGATGAAATCAAAACTTACAAGATCTTTGCTACTCACTCGTGTACTAAGTCTCTGTGACGGTTTCTTCTAAACTGGAGAGTGAGTCCACAACACTTCTTAAAGAATGATTGTAAATTTTTTTCCCGGTAGGTTTTTGAGGGGGAACCCACCTGCCTGGCTACTGTAATGGACTCTTCTGATGAACTGTATGCAGCAGCTGGTAGCCTGGGAATCAGTTTACAGATCTTTTGCTCATCGTCAGCTGATTTAACTGATGAAATTATATTAAGGTGTATCAAATCTTCTGTTAAATTGTCCCCAGTCCATGCCAAAATGCCTGAGTCAGAATCTCTTGCAGAGTCATTTCTCACCAAATTTCCTTCCGTAAATTCGCTTACAGCTCAAGTAATTCTGTCATCTGCTGGGTCACTTCTCGAGTTCATGAAGCTCCCACATAGTAGCAAGGTTCAAAAGATGCAAAAGTATCATGTACCTGAAGAGAGTGTTGATCTATTTAGTTCACTATGCAGATATGGTGCGAGGGAGGACTCCAAATCTGTAATGACAGACAGCTCCTCTTCGGTATCTTCTGGACCTGACTCAGACACACACCATTTCAGTGTTCATTCTGGCTCGAAAAAGAAACAGTACATTACTAAGAAAGATGAGATAGATATGGACGACTTGGTCCATTTTGTTCCCTCGACAGAATTTGCTGATGCACAGCTCAAGCCTTCAGGGTTCCAACTTGATGATTCTTGGTCGTCTAGAGATCATGAGATATTTCATTTTGACCCTGTCACTGAATTCCACGATGCGCCTCTCAAACCTTCTGGGATCATTCATCCTAATGATTCTTGGCCATCTAAAGATCCTGAGAGATTTGACAACAAGTCAGGACCTGGTTCATCGTCATCAAAGGAGGCCTTTTGGGAAAAGGATCTACCTGATTTTTCAGTGGGGGGCAGTCTTCCTGGGATTCCTGAATTAGAAGATTGGAATTTCCCAGTTAAAGACGGATTCATGAGCCAGAACAGAGGATGTAAATTTCCGGTGATGGGAAATTTGAACTTGCATGACACTACAGACTACAGAGGTGAAGTTATCAACATAGCGGATAGTAAGTTTCTCGAGGAAGATTTCCCGCCTTCTCCTGGTTATAATAGGTATTCTCCAATAGTTTCTGATGTTGATGAAGACGACCTTCCAAGAAAATCAAAATTTGCAAGGAAGTTATCTTTCTCTGGACCTCTCCAGCCTAACTTTCCAAAAGAGACTAAGATTAACTCGAGTTCTGAAAGATTAGCCACCGAGAAAGATTCAAAAAAAGTGTCCACCTCTTCTTTGCGTAACTATGTTGATAACTTCCCAGCAAAACGCCAACGAACTCTTTTAGAGGAAGTCTTAACTCGGAGATCTGCAGTTTCTACAACGGAGCTTCCATTTAGAGAAGAGATATCACATTTTGGTGGATCTCCTCTATCAAACGCAATCCATTCTCCAAATCAGGTACAAGGTTCTCCTTGGACGATCGAGTTTCTTAACAGGGTCCGTGAAAGGAGCAGAGAAAGACAGCAGCAACAATCTCTGCCTTCTTATCTCACTCCCTCTTGTTTGGAAACTCGAGGGAACCTAAAGAAATCTAATATCAAGAGGAAGAGCCCTTCCATACTAGAGTTTTTCAAGTATAAAGGAGGCAACGGTCTTAGAAAAATTCCAGAAGAGAAAAGGCAGAAGCGGTCAAAGAATTCTTCAGACTCGCCACAAAATGAGAGATTTTACTCGCCTCTTAAGTCATGGACACCAATTGATAAGCGAGCTAAACAGGTATTTGTTCTATATGCTCCTATCTATATAAGTGAGATTTGTTCATACAGGTGATTGCTCACCATTGTTTTTTCATTACAGTCTCTATCTTTCGCGGTGAATGGATCTGGAAGCCAAACAAAACTGGTCTGGAAGTAAAGAACACGCCGTACAATTGGAAACTAAGCAAAACCCAGTCAGAAAATCCAGTTTGGATGATCAGATTTGGAGGTGTGTATCTCAAAATCCTTATGTAAACGTACCTTTTTTTTTTAACTTCTGATAAGATTTGGATTCTGAAGAAAATGCTTTTAGGAGAAATGTCTTGATTATATTACTTGACAAGTTTAAAATAATGTTTTATGAGAGAAACAAATTCTATTAACAACACAAGTTATTTTAGTATTCTTCTATGATGTTACAACAATTGTAACTCCCAGCAACATACAAATACTAAAACTTCTTACCGTTCTTGAGGTTTCTGACAGCCATCACAAGTTGTTGTCTTTCCCCTTCTACCTCTGCAAATCTCAGGCTTATCTCTGAATATCTCTCTTCCATTTCTTTCAACTCTCTCTCCATTGAACTGTTTTTGTTCTTACAATAAGCCAATTCGTCTGATAGCTTTGTTAGATTCTCCTCTTTGTGCCCGTTTTCCTGTGACCTTGCTTCCATCCTGTTATTGTCGTGTTAGAATCGTAATATGTCAAATCATCACAACTGAGATATATCATTTCAATATAGTTAGTTTATTATATCCACATACCTTGCATCTAGGATTTTCGTCATGTCCTCTTCTTTTCTCCGGATATCGACTTTCAAGTTTGATACTTGTTTTCTCAGTTCTTCGTTCTCCATTTTTTCTTGAACAAAGCTGTTTTGTAATTCACTGTACTGTAGGCTTAGACCTTCTACTTCTCTCTTTAAATTCCGGAGCCTGGTCTCTTTTTCATCATTTGACGATTTACTGAGAGTTAACTCTTTATGCGCTATCTTGGCTTCGTCTTTAGCCAAAGCAAACTTTCTCTCAAATTCATCTCTTTCTTTCCTCCACTCTTGTGTTATCTTCTCGGTTTCAGTAGCTGCTGCATTTGATTCATCTCTCAGCTTTGTGAGCTTCAGGACCTCACCTTCAAGCATCTGGACTTTCATCGACAAAGCTTCGTTCTTCTCTTCCACGTTCTTCTTTAGTTCTTTCTGTTGTGTAATCTCGCTATGTGCTTTGTCTTGCATTTCCTCTAGATTTTTGTTCTGCAGACGAAGGTCGTTTGCTTCAGCCAATGTTTTAGTTGTCAGATTCTCATGCTCGCTCAGCTTCGACTCCATTTCTAGAGAAAGCCTCTTGCATTTTTCTTGAAGCCGCTCTGCTGTTATAGCATTTTTCCATCTTGTTTTCCTCAGATTCTCCTCTGCTTTGATGGCTCTTTGCTCTTGTTCGGTTTTTTCCCGCATCATAGTGTCGAGATCTTCATCGAAAGCATGTGCTTGATCCTCCAGTTCTTTCTTTAACTCCTTAACCTGGCTCTCGAGTTCATTAACTGTAATCAAGCATTCCGAGTACTCCAGTGATTGTTGCTTCAATTTGCCTTCCAATATCTCTATCTGAGATTCCAATTCTTCTATAATATCCTTGGAATCCGAGAATTTATCTTCCGCTGTTGAGCATTCTTGCTGCTCTAACTTTAAAGATACATGTTTGTAATTTTCCTCCTTTAAAGACTCATATTCATGAGTAAGATCATTCAATAGAATCTCCTGTTCTTCGTTCTTTTTCCTGTAAGAGTCTAACTCCCAATCTAAATCTTCGATTTGTTGCTTTAGCGTATCTATCTCTTCATTGTCCTTGTGTCCAGAATCCATTTCCCTCTCCTCTTCAAGCTTCTTAGCCTCCTCTAACAAGCTATTGAGGGAAGATATTGCATTGCTTTTCTGCTCCAACATTTCATTGAGATCCCTCACAGCTAGAATCAAGTTGGAGTTTGACTCTTGTGTCCTCTGCAGCTGCAACTTAAGGTTACTCGTCAAATCCTTCTCACAACTCAACTCATCTCTAATCTCCTCAATCATATTGCTCGATTCTTCACTGATGCATCTCAATCTGCTTTCAGCATCAGCCTCGTCTCTACTATTCTGCAACCTGAGCTTTTCACTTTCTTCCAGGGCTCCATCTCTTTCACCCTTGAGACAACTTACTTCCCTCGACAGTTCTTGTATCCGTTTGCTCTCCTTTATTGCCTGTTTCCTTAAAGACTGTTTTTCCAGCTCTGATAACTCTGATTGTCTCCTCAAAGCTTCCAATTCCATCCTGAGCTTCTCAATAGGGTCACTTGAATCAGTAACACCAGAGCATCCTCTTTGGAAACTGTTCTCGGGACTGTTTCTTGACTCGATGTAACTTTCATCTGATGTTGAACTAGCTGACCAGTCGGTGTTTGATCTTCGATGCCCGTTTCTTGTTGCAGGAACTGAATTATGTCGTTGAGGCAGGCGTGCATTCCCATCCGAACCATCCATCCATCCTGATTCACCTATGGAATCAAAGGAACCTCCTAGACCGTCATTCTTAGCCGTGTTAACATTTAAGCTCATTTCCTGCAAAACAATTCAAAAATACAAAAGACAATAACTATCACGATTTCCTGAATAGACACGGCGGCTTTAACTCCCTGAACCAAGAACCTTACATCTTGGTTATATCCCTCTAAGTCATCATTGCTTTGTAGGCTCTTGAAGCTATCCTCCTTAGAAAGTGTTTGATCCTTATTTTCCTCAATAAATCTGCAAAAGTTGTTAAGTCAAGAATCTCTTACAGGGTAATTGGAAGAGTAGCTCTCACCAAAGAAGCCACACAACAACATCCGCGAAAATCAACAGGTAAATGGTATAGAAACTACTGTATTTACCTCAAATCACTGCCTCCTTGGATCTTCTCAATTGTCACCTGCACGCACCAAGACACAAATAATCTTTAAAAACTGTTTTTGTTTTAACTTCTCATGCATTTCTCACATATTTTCTCAGTTTCGATCTTGAAAATATCGTTGACACAATTTCTTCTATCTCAGGCTTTAAAAGGAGAAGAGAAGAGAGATTACATTTAAGACAGCACCAGAGTTGGCAAATTTGAGAGGTAAGGAGACAGTTAATGGCTCTGCTTCTGTCAGAAAATCTGCAAAATCAATGGAAGCTTCTCCTAGAAAACCCGATTTCGAAGAACCCTGAAAGAACAAAATTTGGAACTCAAAAAGAATATTTTTTTCTTTCAGAAGAACACATATAGATTGTTGATTTCACTCACTGTTGCAACAACGAAATGGTAAATCTTCTCACGAACAATCCCAGTTTTTGGTTCTTTAATCAGTTTCACTGAGACATAAATTGGATTCTCCCATGAACAGATCCCTTCTTTAACCTCAGCTCTCTCCAGCTTAAATGTCGGCTTCCCAACATCATCAGGAACCAATGAGATCATCAAAGCAGCTTTCTTCAGTTTCGGCACCTTCAAATCAAAGGTAACAATTTTTTTCCTCAAATCAAATTTTACATTCACATACAAAACAAATCTTGAAACTTTACAGATCTAGGACTATAGTAAACACATTTGTCTGAATTTTCCCAGAGGAAAAAATAAAATAAAAAAGATTAGATTATTGGGTTTCGAGATTTAAGAGACAAAACACACCTGAGTTGCCTGAAACTGAAGCTTGAACACAGCCTTGATCTTGTTCTTGTCGTTCCTCCATGACTTAAACATTGTTTCTCGAAAGAAACCAACACTTTACAAAACTTTCTTCCCGAAAATTCTCAGATTCATATAAAAACAAGAAGATGTTCTCTGATTTGTATCAGTTTCGGAAGAATGTAGGAGGAAAAAAACAAAACAAAAACTGATTTACAGTCTGTGACCACTTTCCTTGTAGAATATAAAGGTTGATTGCTACACTTGTTAATATAAAACTTAATCAGTGAGATATAAGTAGATTCCATCTTCTTACTGCTTTTATTATGGGTTGGATTGAGTAGGAAAATGAACTTTTTATTAGTTTAATATTGAATTGAAAAGTGCTTTTCTTTTTAATGCAGTAAGGCATATAATGTAGGTGTTTTATCTAATGGGTCCTTAAAATTTAATAGACACCCCAATCAACCTCTCTGTGTGACTTCAAAAGTCTAAGATTGTAATAATAAAGTCTCTTTGTATAGAAAATTATCTTTCATTTTAAGTCAGGTCAAAGAGTAGGTTAGCTTTTTCAAGTTGATAGGTTTAGTAATTAGATTTACTTTACAATTAGAGTGCTTTTAAGTTTGGATGTTTTTATTTGTTTTGGAAGCTAATATTGTAGGGGAAAAAAAAATTATACTAGATCTATTAGTATTAGTCTGTAATAAATGTCATTAGGTGGAGGGTTTAAATCTCACACATGAGAAAAAAATGTTGATTAACTTAATAATTAATCAGCCAAATAGTTTGGAGTTTTAAAGTTGTCAGGCTTTGTTTAATGTTTATATTATTTTATTACAAATTACGAGAATAGTTACATCGACGCTTTTACAATATATAATTCTACTGTCTTATGAGTATCCACGCCAAACGGTTTCACCTGCATGTTGAAGATTTCTTATAAGTTTGTCTGCATTAATCTGTATAAATGATAATAAATTGCATTTTCTGGGATTCGAAACCCAAATCTCTTGATGTAGAATCATTAATGACCTCTTGTTCAAACATTAAAAAGACTTCCATAATTTAATGTTGATATAATCCACGGATAAAACAAAACAATATGAGCATTAAAATCAAAATGAAAGTAAATAAGTGATCATTTTGTTTTTATTGTACCCTAATAAGTGATGAAAGGCCTTGCACAATGCGACATTATTGATACTATTGGTGGCCCCAGAAAAAAACCAGCAACACCTTTATCTGCATGCCACATCCTCGTCATGATCCATCATGCATTATGTTATATACATACAGCTGTCCACACTATAGAATATATGTATGTTGCGTGTATTGTTTTAATGAATACACATCTATTTCAGAAATATGAATCTGCATCATGCATTTCCTTTTATCAGATTAAAAAATAAATAAAAAACTGGTATCATAGTGTAGATGTATATTGTTGGTTTGATAGTTTTCAACATTTCTCTTAATTTTCTTTACTACTCAAAAAGATGCATATAAATTTTGACTTTCTTGTAATGATCTGTAAGTAGATTAAACCATGATCAAATCTTTAAGATAATATCATTCAGGTCAGCTCGAGGTCGAACCAAGTCATCATAATTAATGATTTTGATTTTTCTAATAATGAAATATAAGCATTAAAAAAGTGGTTATAGCTGATTAAAAAATGAGTAAAAGCTGGATTAGAGTCATTAGACGGATATAAAATGGCGCTAGTATTGGAAGCACATGAAGACATGTGCAACAAACACTATCCCTCTCTTAAATGCACCCATTTCTTTTGTCTCCTTTTTTTTTTAATGTATTAGCCATGGATATTCGGTTCGGTTCAGGGTAGTAATCATTCGGTTTTGTGTAGTAACCATTCGGTTCCGGATATTTTGGGAATAGAGGTTTAGGATTCATATAGATACCGAAATAATTTCGGTTCGGTTTCGATTCGGTACCATTCGGTCCCGGGTATTTCGGATAAAAATGTTTAGGAACTGGAAAATACCCAAAAAAATTTGGATCTTAATCGGTTTTTGGTATTTATTACCCGAAACGCATAAAATATACCTAAAAATTCAAAAATATACCCGAAAACCCGAAATATACCCAAAACCCCGAAACAGTTTAAAGAAAATATACCCGAAATACCAATAATATATCCAAAAACTCGAAAATATATCTGAAAACCAAAAAAAAAACTAAAAAAAATATATCCATAATACCGAAAATATACCCAAAACCTGATATATATTTAATATTTTGGATATATAATTATATTTCGGCTATCCAAAATATTTTCGGTTCCGGTATTGTCTGATACCTACATATATCAATGACTAGTATCCAATGGGTATTTTGGTAATTTTGGATCGATTTCGGTTCAGATATTTCAGTTCGGTTCCGGTTCGGATATTTTGGTTCCGGTTTTTTTATGTCCAGACCTAGATAATATATATAAAAATTCGGGAATTGCTCAAATAATATATACTCCCTCTGTTTCATAATAAGTGTCATTTTGACACTTTGCACACAAATTAATAAAATATATTGAAAATTCAATTATATCCTTTAAATATATAATAACTCTTGGAATTTTTCATTAAAACTGAGGTTAAATTAGGTATTTTGTGCCAAAATTTGCATTGAAAATCTAAAATGACACTTTTTATGTAACAAAAAAAAGAGTTAACAAAAAAAAGAGTTAGAATGACATTCTTTTTGAAACGGAGGGAGTAAGTTATAATAACTTTATCTATGAAGAAAAGACATTTCTTCATTGGCCCACTTGGTTGTTAAGCTTTGTGATAAATGTCAAACAACTTTATAAATGCAAGATTATGTTTAGAGAAAATTGCTCAAATTATATTAAAAAAATATATAATTATAAAATTTTGTTAAATAATAATCTTTTATATATTTTTATCCAAATGATATGCTATAGTTTAGGAATATTTATATTGCTATGACTGGTAGATTTGTTTTAAGTCTGCTCTGATTTAGACAAATTTAGCATGCCATGCCAGTTTTAAATTAGATAATATACTTACAAGTTGCAAGCTACAATAGTAAGGACTAAGGATTTAGTGAAAAGAAGAAGAAAGAGTTTACGACCTTCAAAAAAAAAAAAAAAGAGTTTAAAATGCCCAGGCCCAGACCCAGGCCCACCATAAATTTTTGATCATAAGGGTTTATGGGCATAAAGCCATTCGCTAACCCAATTAACTGGAATCGGAGTGGTGGTGATTGGTCATTATGGACGGCAAGAACGAAGCTTTGTCGATTTCCAATAAAATTCCTCGATTCTCTGTTTATTCCGAAGCGAAAGGTTTTTGTACCGTTCCAACTTTTAAAATTTTCCAGGTTTTTCTAGGGTTTTGTTTGCGTGGCTGTGTTTTTTCACTTGATACTACCTCTCTTCTCTTTTGGTTGGCTTCCGACAAAATCCTTAATTTTTTTATTTTTTTTTTCAGGGTCGGAAGAAGGGAAGACAAAATCCAACAGTAACTTGACTTTGGAAGAAATGGACAAAATCAATGAGTTGTCTGATGAATTGCTGATTAAGATATTATCGTTTGTTCCGACCAAAGTTGCTGTGTCCACTAGCATCCTGTCTAAGCGATGGGAGTTTCTTTGGATGTGGGTGCCTAACCTTGATTTCGATTATCACAATGACATCAATCGATCAGAGTCTTCATGCCTGAGGTATCGAGATTTTATCAAGAAGAATCTGCCATTACATAGAGCTCCGATCATAGAAAGCTTGTGCCTCAGATTTTGGTCTGCAGCATTTCAACCTGAGGATATCAAAGTATGGGTTGGAATTGCAGTCTCTCGCTGTGTGCGAGAGCTAAGTATCGACTGTATACCGATACTTGATGTAGGATTGCCGAGTAGTTTATATACCTGCAAATCACTTGTGACTTTGAAACTTGAAGCAACTCTTGTGGATGTCCCTCGAACGGTTTGTCTCCCTTCCTTGAAAACCTTGCAACTTCGAAATGTGACATACTTAAATGAAGATTCTCTTCGATTGCTTCTATCATATTGCCCTGTTCTGGAAGATCTGGATATTGAACGATATGGAGCTGACAATGTGAAAGCCTTAGTTGTTATTGTCCCGTCCTTGCAGAGGTTATCCTTATGGATAGATGAGGAATGTTCTTCTGATGGGTATGTGATAGTTACCCCTTCTTTGAAGTATTTCAAAGTTGACGATTACAGATACGATTTCCACTATTTGATTGAGCGTATGCCAAAGCTGGAAGAGGCAGATATCAATGTTCATCA
The DNA here is from genome assembly GCA_002933935.1 of Eutrema yunnanense. Lineage (NCBI taxonomy): Eukaryota > Viridiplantae > Streptophyta > Magnoliopsida > Brassicales > Brassicaceae > Eutrema > Eutrema yunnanense. Next base: position 178,131 of record PKML01043708.1, on the reverse strand, counting down.
AGATCTGGACGAGTTTCTCGAATCAATCACATCTGTCAAACGTCTTTCATTAAATGTATTGTTCAACAATGAAGAAGAGGTAATCTGTTTCTGACTATCAATTTCAAGTTCTCAGTAGTATGATATCATTCATAGAACAGTAAACCAGGTTTTCTTGAGAATGAATCCTTTGTTATTACTTTGTCACGTGTGCAGTCTATGTACCGTGCTGGTATTGTCTTCGCTCACCTTGAACATCTGGAGCTAAGTATATGCAACGATTATTGGTCGAAGTTACTTGTCCGGTTTCTCAATGATTCTCCTAAACTGCGAGTCCTCAAACTCTCTGTCTATGTAAGTTTCTTCGCAAACTCTTTTCCGGTTTAAAAGCGTGTAATTTTCCTAACTCCTCTTTTATTTTTAATTGCAGGGTCTAATTTGTAAGGAGCGTGAACAGATTAGCTGGAGCAATGAACAGAGTTCGATTCCTAAATGTTTGTTGAAGAGTCTTGAAACTTTCGAGTTTGCAGGGTACAAGGGAAGACCAGAAGAGAGAGATTTCTTGAGTTTTATCTTCAAAAATGCTCGTTGCCTTAAGTCCACATCAATCTTGCGCTCTCATCATGAGAGACGAGAGTGATGCTCCACAATAGAAACTTGAAATTGATCAAAGATGTTACGTTTATGGATGTTAAGTTTGTTTTGATCAAAGAATTAGGTATTTAATTAGATGTGGAACTTGCTTTCAAGCAAAACTTGTACCTTCTAACCATGTGGTTAGTTCTATAAACGTAATTCAATCAAAGTCTCCCATCAATCTTGAGCTGATCATGTTATGTTCCACATGAAAGATTTGAAAATGATCTCAAAGAGTCGCTGTATTGATAATGGATGTTAGGTTTTTTTTATTGTTGTTCAAGAATTAGATATTTAACTAGATGTACAACTTGCTTTCAAACAAAACGTGTGCCTTCTTAGGGCTGGGAATTCGGGTAGTTCGGGTAATTCGGTTCGGGTAGTTCGGTTTTTTGGTTAGTTCGGTTTTCAAAAATTTTGCCGAAAATAACCGAATAAAATATCGGTTCGGTTATCGGGTAGTTCGGTTATTTTTTTTTAATAACCGAAATGTTTGCAAAATCAGTTTAATTCGGATAGTTTCGGTTATTTTTGGGTAATTCAGTTATTTTCGGGTAATTTGGTTCGGATAGTTCGGTTATTTTCGGTTATTTTTTGTTATTTTTGGGTATTTTCGAAAAAATTCAAAGACAAAAACTTAAATTTTTTAACCGATCGGTTCGATCGAACCGAACCGAGAATCGGAATTAATTTTAAATCATGCCGACCATAACNGGTATTTAATTAGATGTGGAACTTGCTTTCAAGCAAAACTTGTACCTTCTAACCATGTGGTTAGTTCTATAAACGTAATTCAATCAAAGTCTCCCATCAATCTTGAGCTGATCATGTTATGTTCCACATGAAAGATTTGAAAATGATCTCAAAGAGTCGCTGTATTGATAATGGATGTTAGGTTTTTTTTATTGTTGTTCAAGAATTAGATATTTAACTAGATGTACAACTTGCTTTCAAACAAAACGTGTGCCTTCTTAGGGCTGGGAATTCGGGTAGTTCGGGTAATTCGGTTCGGGTAGTTCGGTTTTTTGGTTAGTTCGGTTTTCAAAAATTCTGCCGAAAATAACCGAATAAAATATCGGTTCGGTTATCGGGTAGTTCGGTTATTTTTTTTAATAACCGAAATGTTGGCAAATTCAGTTTAATTCGGATAGTTTTGGTTATTTTCGGGTAATTCGGTTCGGGTAGTTCAATTATTTTTTGTTATTTTTGGGTATTTTTCAAAAAATTCAAAAACAAAAACTTCAATTTTTTTTATTAAAAAAAAAAAATTCGGTTAACCGATCGGTTCGGCCGAACCGAATCGAACCGAGAACCGAAATTAATTTTAAATCTGCCGAAATAACCGAACCATAACCGAATTTACAAAATTTCGATTCGGTTCGGTTCAGTTTTTATTCCCAGCGCTATGCCTTCTTATTAGGCATGGGCATAATATCCGGATCCGAAAAAATTAACTGAAACCGAACTGAAAAAGAGGAACCGAACCCGAACTGAAACCGATAAAATACCCGAATGGATCTTAGATTTCTATATCCGAAGAACCGAAACCGAACCGAAAACCGAATGGATACCCGAATACCCGAAATACAATTAAATATCCAAAATATTAATTATATTTAGACTTGATAACTCAAAATTACAATTATAAATTCGAAGATATGAGTTATTTTTATACCAAAATGATTGAGAGAACCAAAATTACTTCTTATCATGTGGTTAATTCTATATTCTGGTTTGCAATGTATGTATAACCTACAATTAGTATGTGTGTGCCTTGCGAATCAAGTCTCCTATTAACGAAGAGAGCCAATTTAGGTTGTGGAACATACGTCTCCTTGATTAGTATGTCTTTTTTTTAAACACATCTCATCTCTTTTAATTTGTAGTCAACAAGCTTATAAATTGGTTATAAAAATTCAAGAATTAAGAAGTTGACGAACAGAACCAGTGGCATGTTTCGTAAATTCTCCATCCGTTGACTATGTAACACAAAACAACGTGCGGGGGTTAGCAGACGATCATCTACTGTAGATGGTAGCTATACATTTTCATCCAACGGTCAATAAACAAAACACACATTTGAATAAATAACTAACGGCAAGTAGCATGTGTGTATTTTCCGCATAAGGCTTGATTGGTATAACTGATGGTAAAGCAGTAGCACTAAGCAAGCATCATAACCATTATACTACTTGCCGTTAGATTTTCTTTCATGTGGAACCTTTAGATTTTCTTTCATTGGACTCGCAAGAAGAACAGATTCAAGGTTCTTCTTGCGATTCTTCCGACATCAAAGAAGATTGAGAAGACCAAACATGTCTGTCGTAATAAACGCGAGGACGGTGGCGTTTGTGGTACACGCGCTCGCAGTAGTCGTGTCGGTGATGGTGTTTGTTTGGTCAATCAGTTACAGAGGTGGATTTGCGTGGGAATCTAAAAACAAAACCCTCATCTTCAATGTACGTGAAGTACTCTTCTCTATCTCTTTGTTTTGTTTCCATTGACACAAAACATTTGCTTTATTTTAATTGTGTGATGCCTAATACTATAATTCATTTTCATTATTTACAATTTTTTTTGAATTTTTGTTTTCCATCATCTTTATCTAGCTTCATCCTGTTTTGACGCTCATCGGCTTAGTAATTCTGGGAGGCGAAGGTAACAAAATTAACAATAAGAAAATTGGAAAGGAACCAAAAAAATGATGATAGTTTTACTTTATGCAGTCTAAAATTGCGTTTTGTATTTGTGCAAACAAAAAAAAACAGCAATTATAAGTTACAAATCGCTTCCATTTGAGAAACGAGTGAAGAAATGGATCCACCTTGCTCTCCACGCAATTGCTATGATTCTTGGAATCTGGGGAATCTATGCTGCTTTCAAGCACCATAACGAGAAACACATCCCAAATCTCTATACCATCCATTCTTGGATTGGTATTGGAATCATTTTCCTTTATGCCCTCCAGGTAAAGAATCTTTTAAACAAGAACGAATCTTTTGAATCCAAGAAAAATCAAGTTTCTTGACGGACAGGCTTTTTTAAACGACGTTTGCAGTGGATGTACAGCATTATAGTCTTCTTCTCCTCAAGAGTATCATCAACTCTCAGAAGCAACTTTCTTCCGTGGCACGTTTTTTTCGGAGTCTTTGTCTATGTTCTTGCAGTTGGAAACTCGGCTTTAGGATTTCTTGAAAAGCTTACTTTCTTGGAAAAGTCAGGGCTTGACAAGTTTGGATCAGAAGCGTTTCTTGTCAACTTCATGGCTATTTTCACAATTCTGTTTGGTACTTTGGTGCTACTCATTGTTTCCTCCAAGTCTCCTCCTTCTTCCGACGAAGATAACTTTAGCTACTCCGCTATATGACCTTTTCAATCTTACTTTCCTTTGAAGTTTGTTTGTTTTAAACCTAATGTCGTGGTTTCTTCTGTTAGAAGTTTGCTACTATTGGTGTTGAAACTTTGATTGATTTAATAAGATTATATTTTCATTGTAATTGAAGTTTCCTTAACGATTTAACAGGATTGACTAACAGATTTCGTGTCAATGTATGTTTTGACCAAAAAAAATAATATGTGCATGAATATTCAAATAATTAAAGATTTGGGTATTAATCCGCACATCAAAATTGTTTGGGACCTAATCGGTACTATTCGAACGATTCGAAAGTGTTGAAACATGAATTGACCTTTTTTCCCTATTATACTAGACCGGATAAGCCCAATCGGGTCTGAAATTAAAACGAAATAACTGATCCAAATATTAAACCAAAACTTAAATATGGTTAAAATGAACAAAAAAACAAATTGATATGGAATTTAATTTTCTTTGAAAACCTAAGATATATTTGATTAAAATCTAAATCTCGATAGAAACTGAAACTTTACAAACCGATCAATTCTAGATTAGATTTCATTTTAATTTCTATTATTACTAAACCGAAAATCCTATTAAAAAAACTAATATTACCGTTTCGAGAAGAAAGTCCATTACACAAGGAAAACTAATATTCTTTCCCCTCCCTTAAAGTTGTGTTTATGAACAAGAAACCCCCAAATCTTTACTTTTTTTTTTTTTTCAAATTTTCCCCAAAGTCTCACATTCCTTAACTTCCCACCACCACCCTCTGTTTCTTTTCTTCTGCATACCCAAATGGAATATCTTCATCTTCAATCCTTCTCAGACTCTCTTTCTCTCTATCGTTGTTTATATATGAAAAAATTACCCCATAAGATTATCTATTTTCTGAATAATTCAAGAAACAATAAATAATGGTGAAGCTAACGATAGTTGGTAGGGTTGAAGATGGATTGCCTCTTGCACAAGATCAAACCTATGTAAACCAACAAGACAACGCTAGTTTCTTGTTCTACAAGCAACAAGCCGAATTCCTTCTCAAACAAATCTCCAAAGGCTCATTGTTACATCCAAAGATGACCATCTTGATCGATCATCATTCTTTCCAGTATCTTTCATATTAATTACTAATTTTCTACATATTTTTTTCTTAAATTTACTCATTATAAGTTCCTCATGTTCTGAAATTGTGAAGCTTTCTGGTGGAGAAGAAGATATGTTACATCGCACTATCTGATTCTTCGTACCCAAGAAAGCTGCTTTTTCATTACCTGCATGATCTTCAGAAGGAATTTGATAGTTTCGACGAGACAACACTGATCAAGACAATTTCAAAACCCTATAGCTTCGTTAGGTTTGGTAAGATCATAGGGAGAATAAGGAAACAATATATGGATACGAGAACACAGGCTAATCTATCGAAGCTGAATGCTTCGCGGAAACAAGAACTTGATGTAGTCACTGAGCATTTGAATGATTTAATTCAAAGACAACAACTTTCAGGTACTTGTGTTCTTGACTTTCTTTCCCCCGGGAAATTAACGAACTGTTTTCTCTTCAAAAACTTTAGTTTTGTAATCTTTTGGTATTGCAAGAAACATCAGAAATAGCGTCTTTGAATCCTCGAATGTCTGTTTCAACCATTTGGAGCTCACGATGTCTTCAGGTATATGAAAAATCCCAAACATGGATCATCAAATTAGGCCTACAATATCACTTTCAATTCAATGTATTGAATTTGTGGCTTTGGTTACTTTATTTTATTACAATTTTTTTACAGGATATTGCGTTAAAATGGACACCAGTGACGATCATTATTCTCGTTATCCTTGTTCTTTTCAAAGCAAGCTTGATTATGACAGATGATTATTTAATTTCAACCATGATATGATCAAGTAATTTTTAAAAAAAATTAAAGGAAAAAGGAAGAGTGTATATATGAAAAATCCGAGTATGGTTATATAATTATCGCTACTCGTTGAAATAATTTGCCATTGAAATGTTGTTTAAGTAAAGCCGACGACAATAGTAAAGTCTTTGGAGAGAAAAAGACATTTAACCAAATAAATAACACTGAACGTACATATAATTGTTTTATCTGTATATACAGATTGTCTTCAAAAATAAATAACTAAAACCAGTTTTAAATAAAAATCCAAGACAGAAGAACTTTTCTTTGTTCATGTTTGATCTAAAATCCAGACTTTCTTGTCACTTGTAACGCAAGTAACTTGTTTTTGTTCCTTTCACAATCATATGATTCATATTCATTGTTCTTGATTTACGTTACCTTTAGATGTAAGTTACATCGTGGTTGATGAAAAAATCCCCAGAAGAATAATAATTTGCATACTCATAATTAGGCTGCTGAAACTCTGTATGGAACATGACATCTTTCTCAAGTGAAGAGTAGCTGTTGTTAATCATCATCAGTTCTTCTTCCTCAATTCGATCTTGAGTTTGATTAGTGTGCATGGAATCTGTAAAAGCAGAGGAGTAATCGACGTATGGATCTGAAGAACCGATCCACTCGGAGAAAAATAGCTTAGGCAAGTTGTTGCTGTCGTTCATCATGTTTTTGTTGCTTCCTTGAGATGGTGATGAAGGTGGTTTCTCTGAAAGATTCTGGAAGGAGATCACGTGATCTAGGGTTTCCAGATTTCTTTTCCCGCAAGAAAGTAGTGAAGAAGAAGATTCTGTGAGGTTTGATCTCTGAGTTTTGAGTTGTGGTTGAGATTTGAGCCATCTCTTCTTCAGATAGGAGTGCCAATAGTTCTTAATCTCGTTGTCTGTTCTACCCGGTAAATATTTAGCAATCCGCGACCACCTAATTCAATTCAAACCCAAATCATAAAATCAAATGGAAAAATCTACTAAATAAAAAGTTTTTCATTAGGACTGAAACTTCTAGCCTGGAAATTTATATTAATGTCCCCGTCTGATTATATATATCATAATCCGGAGTCAGATTCAAGAGCGTGCATGTGTGAGTTATAGAAGACAAAAAAAGTGTCATTAGGGTTTTTCTTACTTGTTACCCAAGGAAGAATGTAAAGTCAAGATGGCGTCTTCTTCTTCTGCACTAAACGTCCCTCTCTTTAATCCTGGCCTTAGGTAGTTAATCCACCTTAATCGGCAGCTTTTCCCATTTCTTTGCAATCCTGCCACAATAATTACACTTAGTCATCAGGGATGAGATTATAATAATAATGAGGATTAAGAGTCTAATTAAAGAATTTAGAGATTAAAAAAAAAAAAAGACCAGCTAGGATAGGAACAGTGGTCCAGCAAGCATGGCCTTGAGAGAGGATGAAACTCTTGAGCTTCTGGTCTTCTTCAGGTGACCATAACCCTTTCCTCTGTCTCTGTTTTGGCCTCTCTCCTGATTTGGTCATCTTCCCCATCTCTCTCTCTCTCTCTCTCTCTCTCTCTCTCTCTCTCTCTCTCTCTCTCTCAAGAGAAAACTAGTGTAAATATATATGGTGAATGAGATAGAGAGACGGAGACATACAGAGAGAGTATATATGAGCATAGATTTTTGTTAAAGAGACAATTATTTGATTAGCATAGCTAGAGAGACCATTATTTATTTTTTTCATGTAAACCGTCAACTCAGAAATAACGTTTTAAGTAAACCAGAAAAGCCATAGTATATAGACTTTTAGTAAATGGTTATAGTAATAGGGCTGCGTCGCGTCGTATAATAAAGACACAGGATATATATATTTATGACTATGCAGACTCAAATGAAATTACATGTACACACGTGTATGGTGTGATAAACTGTGTTTTTATCGGTTTCTAACATTTGTTTTTATGTCTTTTATCAAGTCAAAGTGTTTTTTTAGAGTATTTTCATCATTTATCGAGTATTTTCAGGTTTTCAGTCAATTTGGGAGAAAATAACCCGTTTTGGGTGAAAATGAGCATATGGAGATGCATAATCATACAGAGGCGTCAGATATTTGGTATTCTTTGAATAACTTTCCACCGATGGATTGAGCTCAAATTTTTAAAAAAGATAGAGGAACAAATTAGCTTTCATTTGGAAGTGGTTTGAGGTCATTCCAACGATGCGATCAAAAGTTATGCCGATTTTTGTGAAAACAGTGTAGTCTAGCGAAAAGAAGAAGCATGTGCAGGAATGGAACCAAAAGTCATTTAGATCGATTGATCCTAACAAGGACCAATCGATTCTTTTTTTGAAGATCACCAGAAGCATATTGGATCGATCCACCCCACAGACGAAAAATGCAATTTTGGACTTCCTATTTTACCTTGGAATCATCCCAATTCGACCTAATCCGACTCAAGACCTATTTATACTTATTTTAAACCACTTTTTAAGGATACACTATATTTTTCTACAGACTTTTACATCTCTTTTTTTTTGGAGACGAATCTCTGACTCTACAGATTTTTGAGAAAATTTCTGAACCTTGTTTTCGATTTCTAATCTTATTATGCAATTCTTTTCATATTTTTGTGTTTTCTCTGCAATTATGAGCGAGTAGTTTCATATTTAGATTTTTAGGGGTTCAAGAGATTTTCGTGAATCACTGAAACGGATCTATTAGAATAGGGAATTACATAGAGTTCTTCATCTATTACTGAGTTTAAGGCTTATACTAGATTGATCACCTAGTTTATGATCTTATGATTAAAAGTGTTTTAGATTTCCTGAAAGAACTTAGATGAGCAAATCGTCATTAGCCACCGAAAGTTGATGCTAAGACGATTTGTGAACTTATCAAACATGAACTCTTAGATGAGCAAACCGTCATTAGCCACCGAAAGTTGATGCTAAGACGATTTGTGAACTTATCAAACATGAACTTTAATGTGTGCTTAGAATTGTAAGGTCAAACGGAAATTTAGATTCTTAGTTTATTAGGCATAGTGCGACAATGGGTTAGCTATAAATTCATGTTTGAGTTCAAGAACGATTTTTAGTTCATTCCTTGTTCGATAATATGTTTGGTGATCTAGAATTCATTCGAATTACCCGAAAATCTAGCGTTTTTTCTTATTGAATTTATATCGTTTTATTTGTCATTCTTAGTTTTAGAAGTTACAAAACTACCAACAACCATCATTTTTCTTAGATTTACTTTCTTTTTGCAAAAATTACATTCTCGTAGTGTTACATTTGATCATTGTGGATTCGATTCCTAAAATACTATTTCGATTACTATACTTTTACAGTAGAATTTTAGGGTAAAACCTGAAGTGTCTCATGGTGTAAGTATAGAAGGTGGCTAGGAAGGAGCAAGGAGAAAAGACTGGAGGAATATGTAAGCAAGGATTAGATGTAAACCCAAGTCACTTGGTTTAAACTAGTATTAATTAAGATTTAAGACAAAGAGAGAAGAAAGAATCTTTGCTTGTTTTTGCTTTCAAATATGTTTTGTTCTCTTCTTCTTGTTTTCTCTGTGAAGAAAGTCTATCACGCCTAATGTTGACAAATTTGCAATCACAAGGAAATCAAAGTATTATATATGATTAAATCAAAGTGGGTTTCGTCTGTTAATATATAATTTGGCCCTTTTTTGGTATGTAAAGAAAAAGCACACAACGATTTCATTGGAATATAGTAACGTATCTATTTCAAGAAAAATCACTAAATGTATCACAAACCCCGTTAAATCAATACAAATGGTCTTTGGCTTTGAATGTTTGCAGTTGTTAAGTGAAAGGGGTGGGCAAAAAAACCGTAACCGAAAAAACCGAACCGAACCAAACCGAAATAAATCATATGGTTTGGTTATGGTGTAACCTAAAAACCCATTTGGTTTTCATTCTTGTTAAGAGTTCGGTTTCGGTTTGGTTTGGTTTAAAACCGTAAAACCGAATGGTTTTTTCGGTTTTTATATTTTAGATTAATTTTATATAGCTTTATATTTTTTTGGTTTGGTTTAGATTTATCATTTATCCATTCTTGTTTTTTGGTTTAGATTATATTTATTAATTTTATATAGCTTTCTTGTTTTTCTTTATTTGTTGTTAATTTTGTTGATCAGAGATTCATAAGCAACATGAGAAGACGAACAATCGTGGCTAATGATGATGATAAGAATCTGAATTTTCTTCTTTTCATCTATTTTCTAGGTTTTTTTTAGTCTTGATTTTTATTGATGATTTGGATTTACTAACAATTTGATTTAGATTTTAGTCTTTGAATTCTTTTTGTTTTTGCACTTATTAGTATGCCTACTTATTAGCTTAATATATTATTTATACATTTATTTTAGTTTTGCTTATTGTATGAGCCTTATCAAAAATTATGAACCAAACTAAAAACCGTAACCGAACCAAACCAAACCGAACCAAAATTGCATATGGTTTTTAAATGGTTTCATTTTTTATAAAACCGATAAACCGAAAACCGTTAAAAACCGAACC
>PKML01043708.1:97475-167366 GCA_002933935.1 Eutrema yunnanense | reverse complement strand
AATGTCAAACTAAATTAATAAATTTAATTTATAATTATATTAATATCATTAATCCATTTTATTTCTAAAATATCTATTATGCACAGCTTTTTACATTTTCACCATTCACACATTCTAAACCATGTATATATATATATGTAAAATTATAAAACTAAAGCATGTATCGTAAAGCTAATAACATCAGCTAGACAAAGACAATAATAATTCTCAAAGCTATAATCCAAATATTCTTAATTTTTTTAATTAAAATAACTATATAAAATAAAATATTATATGATACATATATACATAAGTCAACTGTAAACCACACCTAACCGTTGACAGAAAAAAAAAAAATCACACATAACCACACCTATTTTGATTCTTTTGCAACAACACATGCGTTTCATGTTTTCTTTCTGTTTCTGAAACACACCCAATTTTTTTTTTGAAACGCAACCACACCTAACCACACATGCGTTTGAACGGTGAATGGTGACATGTTTTGTAAAACACACGGCGTTTAGAAAAAACGCACAAAACATTCAAGGCCTTAATTAATTCACATAGCGGTTGCAAATTACGTACGTGAATAGTATGAACCTCAACCTAAAGTACCAAGTTTAAGAAAATAAAAAAGAGTATACATATGACTTGTCTCCATCTCTTCATAAAAAAGCAAACTCAAAAACACTATCAATGTCAAATGGATTAGTGTAAAACAATTGACTTAAGTAATTTGGTTCCGGATATGTATTAAAGTAAAAAATGATCAAGACTTTGGTTATGTAAAAGTGGAAATGATGTAATTTGACCAAATCATTTAAATGAGTAGAGTGGTCCAGAGGACGAAACTTAACGCTGACAAAACAATCTCTGTCTGATTCAGAAGCTCTGGCAAAAATAACCGGAACTGAAAAACCAAATTAGAATAGAACCGAATTAAAAGATACCGAACCAAATCGAATAGTTATAAATACATGAATTGTTCCTTTTATAAAATATTTTGGGTATTTAAACCGAACCGTAACTGAACCGAAAACCGAATGGGTACCCGATATATAGGAAATACAATTATATATATAAAAATATTATGTATTTTTAGTTTTGAAATAATCAAAATACTCAAAATTACAATTATAAATCGAATATATTAGTTATAATTAGAACGAAATAACAAAAATGTTTGAAATATTCAAAAATATTTAGTTATATTTGTTAAAATTAAATAATTTTTGCAAAATTTAACCAAAATTTATTTAAATTAAACAATTTTTTTTAGTTTTTTCGAAAATTAGGATAAATTTCGGATACTCAAAACCCGAAAAATCGATCCGAATCCAAACGGGTATCCGAATATCCATGTCTATTCAAAACAATGACTATGAAAGAAAACGAAACAATTTAATAAAATAATGTAAAGAATCATCCAATCTGTTAAAAGGTATATCTTCGCTAAACTTATCATCAAAAGCGAGCAGACAGATTGGATCTTGCGTTTGCGAGGCCAAGAAACTTGGCAATATAAAATTTAAAAACGACTAGTAAATTTCTTTATATAAATAATCAATATAAAATTTTGTTTGTTAGGATATTTATGTAACTAATCTTGGTAGGTGAGAGTCAACACTTTCCTCCTATTTGCTGCAACAAAACTTTTAATACAAGTATACAATATACACTATAAATTTTCAAATTAAATAGAAGTATACTTGTATTCTTCTAAATTTCTTTTTTGGATTTTATTGATAATAGAAGCATACAAATTTACAAATAAAGGATTTCATTTGAGAGAGACATTATTCTGCATTTCCATATGTCGTGATCCAAACGGGGTTTGCTGGCTTTTTCATATTGAAATGATTCCATATTTGTTCTAACTCTAACGTTTTATTTTTCAAATAATTAATTCCTTGAAGTCACGTTTGTTTATTTATATTTCTTTTATGGCTGAAGAAAGACTTCGTGCGTTGTAGACAAAGGAGATGATGATCTAATGATAAAATTATGCTCACTGGCTGACGCCATCTTCGTGACATCTTCTAGAGTAACGGCCTGTTGCAAAGTTTTGTCCGGCCACTTTACCCAAATAGATATTTGGGCCGGGTTTCATTTGAATCTAAACATTATTAATTAGATTTCCAAAGTTTTGGATAGGCGGATATTGTTACAAACCTTGTGTTTTTGCAGTTTTGCTGATAGCTTACCTAATCTGTAACAAAAATGTACAAAACTACATCAGATATACCAGTATTATCTGAAAACATTTAGGTAATATATTTTTAAGTAACTTGTCGATGTGAAATTTTTCGATCAGATCCACTTGTTTATGTAAAGAAACCACCGATAGTGCTTAGCACTAGTCCAAGACCGTAATACCCGAAAAATCCGAAAGAAAACAAGAGAATAAACCCTCTAAGTATAAGGAAGAATATGGAAGAATACTTGAAAGACCTTTAGAGAGAATAAGAGAACTTATGAATAAAAAAGACACTTTTATTTCATTTGTTCAACTTTTCTTCCTTACTTGGCTTGTTGCAAATGAGAGAGGTGATGAGGTATTTATAGCCTCCAAAGATGTGTTACAAATGATCTAGATTCTTCTAATATAACCTCCATAGTTCTTAGATATTTTTCTAATCTCTAGAGTTTTCTACATAATATCTAAATATTCTTATCACAAATTATCTAGAAGTTTCTATACTATTTTCTAGATATTTTTTTAAAAGATTTCTCTAGAACACTTTAAGGAGGTGATCAACATTCTAAAGTGTTTCTAGAAACCTCTAGAATTTGGGCATAATTTTAGGTTTAGTATAATTCCATCATAAACCCAAAATTAAGTTTGATCCAAAATCAAGTATAATTTCAATAGTTTATTTTCAAAAACCGGATTCATACATACCGATAAACGCCGCAGATTTAGTTCATTAGTTTTTAGAATCGGTTTATAATCATTTTTGTCGATATTTATGTGTTTTCACGATTCCAAATTTCAAAAAAAAAAAAATGAAGCGGTAACCGGAAAAGAACAAAATTAAAAGGTTAATTCACTGATATATTAAGTATTTCTATATTGATTTGGTGATAGTTGATTGTTTATTGTAAAAAGATTTTAGTTGATTTTAGGGTTTGAATTGAGAGTCGAATTGTTTTGTCACATTTTTAAAAAATTGCATCCTTAGAATCACACCGATGTACAAAGGGGATTCTTGCATCGATTTATAGTTGTGGTACGTAGTTTCATTCATATTCAAGGTTCAAAATTTTAATGTAAGGTATCCTCTTCTTGTTTAAAATTTGAACTATGTTTTAGCGGATTCGAGTTGCATATCAAATGCACATTGTATGCACATCAGTTAAAAACCTTTTGTTAAAAAAATTACTTTTAAAACATTCAATCATTTTGGAATTTTAGACAGTTTATAAAAGGGACCAACTGAAGAAAACAGTTTGTAAATCATGAATATATATATATATATATATAGCAAAATGATCCAAATTGAATATATGGAATAATCGAAAAAACTTTAACCTTAAAGAAAAAAAATCTCAGAAATGATGCGACCACTACCGTAACAAGTATAAAGGTAAAGAGTCGCCATTTAGATTTAGGCTTAGAGTCGCTGTTGCCATAAGTTGTGAAATCAAGCGGATATGCAATACTGTGGATGGCCATGAAGGAATTCACGAAGATGTCAGATTCGATGATGAGAATGCCGCCAACGATAATACCAGAAGCGTAATTGTTGGTTATTAGAATGGATGAGCCCGTGAGAAGAGTCGGTAGTCTTGATTGACTTGACTTCGAGAGAAGATCCACAAACTCAAGCCTCTCAGGCACAATATGCAACCACCTTCTGTCTATCATCATCGCTCCCGTTGGTGGAGTTTGGTATGAAGAGTGTATGGGAGAATCTGGTTCCAGATTTAGATCGTTTGGTTAAGCTAAAAACCCAATTACAAGCTGAATGTTTTGGATTGAGCTCAAGCCCAATACGGAGAATGTTCACGTCACAAGAGAATATGGGCCTTGGTAAAAGTTGTTGGCCCAATCTATTTAGATCTGAGTTGTATATGAGAAGAAGATGCAGGCGTAACAAACTTAACGTCCTACTTCATCTTCTTCCTCTAGATCTTCTTGGATCTCTCTATGTAATCTCTAAGACTAGAGAAACTCTCTGTATCACAAGTTCATATAGTGAATTTCCAGGTAGCGTCCTGAAGAGAGATGTACCTAGGTTTTGGGGAACTCTATATGTGTGTGTGTGTTGATTTCTATTTCCGCAAGAACAAAGCGAGAGAGAGAGTTCGAATCCAAGATGAATCGAAGCGTATCCACAACAGTGTAGATGGAAGAATCTCGCTACGGATCTGGTCATTAACGGCTAAAACTATTGACCATTCTTCGATTACAGCAAAAATAATAATATATATATATATATATATAGCAAAACATATATAAATATGTAAAAAAAGTGTGTCGAGATCGAGTTCAGAAAGAAAGAAAAAAATCCGAACACTCAGAGGTCAATCAAAGAGAAAACAAAAAAACCATAACGAAAAACACACGTAAAGACTCCGACGAAGGTTTTGCGGATCGCGGTGAACAATAGAGGAACAAAATGTGAAATATTAGAAATTGGAAAGCTCATTCCGGTGAATCGAAGTAAAGTAGAATATCAATTTGGCTCTGATATCATATTGAACTTGAATCACCGAAGAAACAAAATGAAGAACTGAGACGTTGAAGAGAAAAGTTCAGAGAGAAAGTTTGTTACTCCATCTTAACTTCCTTAAACTGTGCAATTAGTCCATCTTAACTTTATATATACACGCTTAATCACCTAACTAAACCAGCTCAATATTAACCAAGCTAACCGGTTGAACCAAGTATCATAATATATTGTATGAACTATCAATTATTTGTTGGTGTGAACAAATTAATCGTGATATTGATTTGGATGACATAGAATGATCTTGATTGCAAATTCCATCGATGTCTCTTGTTGTCGATACAGTAGATATAGTGTCACTTTTGGAAATGTAATTTAGACAATACTCTTAAAGGAGCTAGCACTAGCTCGCACCTTTTCCGATTGTATTAGAGACTATAATTTAATCCGTGCTAATTATAGTGCAGAGTAATTCCTTTTAAAGAAATTGTTTTGAAATTTAAGAAAATTGTTTTTTATCTTAATTTTACAATATAGTTAACTAATGATTATAGATAAAATGTTAATTTGTAATAATTTGTCTATTTAATCCGTTTTGCAGTGAAATAAAATATTATTCGAGCTAACCCGTAAAAATCTATAATCTTGAAAACATAACTCTAATATGCACCGTTAAATAACTCTAATTTTTGTGGTTAGTCTACGAACTCTTTAAAAAATATAGTTTTTGTGTCTAGTTTTTTATAAAATTAGTAAAATATTTTTCAACTATTTGGTTTAGTATCACTTGTCTTATTGTACGATTGAGAGTGTTAATAACAGAAATCTATTCCATTTTGGATCTTCTTCTCCGTGAAGCTTTCTCTCCTTTGATGTCTGAATCATTTTAATTAAGATAGAAGTGACATTGAAAACATTCAATCATTTTGGAATTATAGACAGTTCATAAAAGAGACGACCAATTGAAGAAATATGTATAAGTAACAATATTGATTAGCTTCGTCGGCAAGAAAAAAACTCTAAAATCCCATCGGATCCCCCAGCCACAAGCGTACACCAGTCTTCATCAACTTGTCTCCAACACACACTGCTCACGAACCGCCGGTCAGATCCAAACCGGTCCGTTTGACCTAAACCACGTACCCAAACCGGTTCTCCCCACCTTTTATCGTACACAAACACTTGATTATTCTCCGAACCAGACACGACCAAACCACCGTGTCTCCAGACCGACAACCCGACAAAATTCCGGCTATTAACATGACCTCGGCACGTCCGAACCACGCGCCGTCCGTTAGCTATATCCCACAGCTTCAAGCTCCCGTCCGTGGAACCGGTGACGATCGTGTGTTGATCCATGAACCGAGCATACGTCACCGTTTTGGTATGACCGTCTAATACAACGATCGGGTCAACGAGTCTTCTGATGTCGTACACGTAAGCATTCCGGTCAGCGCATCCAACGGCTAAGAAAGGTCCACCGAAAGGATCGAATTCTACCGAACAGATCGCCGCCGCTCCACCTCCGGGCCTAACCGTTTCCCCCAATGCTCCGTTTCTTGGGTCCCACATTTGAACCGTTCCGTCGTCGGAGCCCGACGCGCCGATAACGGATCCATTGTGGAGCGTGTAGTCCACGCTCCATATCCGTCTCCCTCCATGCTCGTCTCGCTCGAAAACAGGCACTCCTTTCTCCACGTCGTACTCGGTGACAACTCCGTCGTAATCTCCCGACCCGATAACCCGACCGGCTAAATCGGGTCTCCATTTGAGACTGCTTAGCTTCGCCGGCGTGCAGATACAGCTCTCCACGTGATCATCATCACGTGACGTCGACGACTCTAACAGAGAGCTTAAACGGTACGATCTGATCTTTCTTGCGATGCCTCCCGTAGCCAAGATTTCTCCACTCGGTTCGAACTCGATCGCTCCGATAGCGTCGGACCCGGTGGATGCTGAGGAAACGACGGCGGAGAGAGAGAGATCCCAGTCTAATCTAGGAATGTCTTCTCTGTCCATGATTGTGGGAGATGGAGAAGATGAAGAGGTCGTGATTATTGGCCATGTATATGAAGAAGAAGAAGAAGAGAGATCGTTAATGGAGGATCTGATGTTGTTGGGTATCTCGGAACACAGCAAAGCCTCCATGAATGAATTTTTATGACTCGTTTAAGTTAGGTCCACACGAAACTATTTAACATATACATACATTATATATGTACAACCGCTCTAACCATGATCATTGTAAGTTGTATAACGGCTAAATGTTTAAGAGCATGATTATGGGTGGGTAATATGTTGGGGTAATATATGAATTTTATAATATTTATTGTATTTTAGAACCCCAAATTATTTTGTTGATGTTTTATGTGATTATAGGTAGTAAATATAGAGGAGTTTTTTAAATATAGAGGAGTTTTTTGTTGACTCTATTTTTTCCCTTTCTTTATTCATTTCGACCAATCAGGAGCAAGCAAAATCAGTATATTTACTGATAATATAGAGTCCAATTTTAGATACGGTAATATGGTTTTAAGTCCATTTTTATTTATTTAAATAGATTTAATCTATAATAACTCAGTATCTTTACTCATAATAACCACTGATAATCATGCTCTAAGTATGTTGGTAAAGTGAGCTAGCGCGTCTTGGCTTCGATAGTTAGTGTACTTCCGGGTTACCGGATGAAACAGCTTCTGATTTGCAAGATGGGCGTTTCACGGTAATTTCTTTTGTTATTCTCCATCCTATCTCGGTCTCATCTTTCCCTCGGATTTTCAAGTTCTTTATCTCTACTCGATACATGTTGCTTATGAGCTTCGATGTCTATAAAGTACCGATTGAATTTTTTTTTTCTTTTATGACTTCCTAGGCCCATGGAGATGCCCAGACTAATCCTTTGGAGATGTTCCACTAACGGGCTAAGCGTACACCCGGATTTGCAAATGAGTCCTAGACATTAGCCACATATTTCATTTGGCCAAATATCAGCATTTTTTGTTTCCAGTGGGAGTCAAACTCAAGAGGACCGTTGTTCACGGATTCCAAAATCAGCAACCACCATGCTACCACCGCTTGGTTAGTACCGATTGAATTTGCTTCCATGTTTTTTATTCTTTTTTTTTTTTTGCCATGAGACCAAACTTTTAGGCTTATCAATTGTTAACACAATTTATAACTCTTAAACATTTCATTTTAATGAATATTTACAATTTAACAACAAAAAAAATGTTTAAGAGCGAGTCTATGCTTTAGAGTAAAACATCAAGATTAGTTATAAATCTTGATCAATCATCAAGAGTAACGGGATAAGAGTCGTATGGGATAATATTTTGTAAAAAAAAAGACAGTAAGGGAGCTTTTTTTTTGTTTCGGTGCAGAGAGAAGTCGCATTAAAGGAGGTAGAAATGAAAACACGAGATTAGCTTTACGTTAGCGTTGGTTGGATAGGAACCTCAAAATCTGAAGCCTTTCCTTACGATTATTAGTTTGGTCGTACGTAAATCTCAACTCCTACGTGGTTCATATTTAGCCTCTTTTTTATTTGTCTTATTTTCAATTATTGGTGAAGACAAATAAAGTGAATGAAAAATGTACACGTCGATCGACAGTCCATTACGTTTAGAATGCTATTGATATATAAAATAACTACATGTGCGTTGATATCTTGGTGCATGTTTGGCTTATTTTGACGATTTCAATATCTCTTGAGACTTGACATGAACTACAAATTTGAATGAAAACAAAAATAATAATAGCAATTGAATCTAAATCGATATTGAAACTAATTAATCCATGTCGTATTTTATATTTATTTTGGTTTTGAAATTAGTATACCAGACAAACTGAAATTTTATAGTATTATTTTATTTTTATTTTAAAAGTAATTAAATAATTAAAAAGATGTGGAAAGAAAAATTAAAGAAACCACCAGAAAAACAAAAGAGAAATTACAAGAACGGGGAAAATCAGGTTTTGGGCATGTTCGTTTATTCATTCAGCAACTGCGTCTAGATGCAGATATGAGATGTAATTCGTTTTTGTCAAAATAAGAAGTGCATATGAATGTAAGAACTGGATGCAAAATGAAATGCATCCAAAATTACAAAAGTCTAAAATACCCCTATTTACAATCAAAACTTAAAATATTTATCTCACCAAAAAATTACGTCATTATAACGGAATCGCAAAATTCAACCAAAACCGCAAAATATTTTAAAATCGCAAAAAAGCGGTTTTCCGCCAAAACCACAAAAGAGGTTTCCCGTCAAAACCGCAAAAGAGGTATCCCGTCAAAACAATAAAATAGCGGTTTCCTGCCAAAACCGCAAAATAACGGTTTCCCGCTAAAACCGCAAAATAGTGGTTTCCCGCCAAAACCGCAAAAAGCGGTTTCCCGCCAAAATCTCAAAATCGCAAAATAACGGGTTCCCACCAAAACCGCAAAAAGTGGTTTCCCGTCAAAATCCCAAAATAGTGGTTTCCCGCCAAAACCGCAAAATAACGGTTTCCCGCCAAAACCGCAAAATAGTGGTTTCCCGCCAAAACGGCAAAAAGTGGTTTCAAGCAAAAACCGCAAAATAACGGTTTCCTACTAAAACCGCAAAATAGCGGGTTCCCGCCAAAATCGTAAAAGCGGGTTTCCCACCAAAACCGTAAAAACGCGGGTTCCCGTCAAAACTGCAAAATAGCGGTTTCCCGCCAAAACCTCAAAATAGATGTTTCACGCCAAAACCAAAAAAACGGTTTCCCACCAAAACCGTAAAAAGTGGTTTCCAGCTTAAACCGCAAAATAGCGGTTTCCCGCCAAAACCGCAAAAAAGCGGGTTCCCGCCAAAACCGCAAAAAAACAGGTTCCCGCAAAAAAAAACGATTTTTTGCCAAAATCGCAAAAAAACGGTTTTGTATTAAAAATGTTTGTTGGTAATGTGTTTTTAGATTATCTTTTTATGTATTACTTTTATAAAAAAATGTATGTATGACAATATTTTTTAGATTTTATCACAGCCATTTCCTTGTATATTATTTCTTCCAGTTTTCTATTTTTTTTAAGTGTTCTTTTTGTAAATCTATTACTTGAACAATGAATTTCACATTTCATCAAAAAAAAAGATTTATTTTGTTTTTAATGCATTAAAACGTTTATTTATTTATTGTTATTTAAAGTTTTTTTAAAAATATTTTTTTAAATATAATTATTTCATTAATCAAATTTATAAGTTATTTAAATATTAATTTGATAATTATTTAGTTGTAAATATATTTTAGATTAAACAAATTGTTATAAACATATAACATGTCCTTTTTGGTCATTTGGTTTTAAAATGGATCCAAATAAAATATGCAAACACACAAACAAACATAACTATATCCAGATGCAATTTCTAGATACAAAAACTAAACACATAAACGAACTACGTCTGGATGATGCGTTCAAATACTGCGTCTAGATGTAGTTTCTAGACGCGGCACCTAGATTCACAAACGAACATGGCCTTTATATATTTCCAAGATACATCATGCAGATTCATAAACCATTCATAAACCACAAGTATAATTATTTTCAACCACCTTGTAATCTTGCAATGCAATGCTGTGAGAAGTCAGACTTCAATCAATCAACTCACGACTTAGGCCAGCAATTGGGCTTAGTACAAGCCTTAGTGTCAAGTTGGGCCCAAGTAAGTTTCTAGGGTTTCTTTGTTATAAATACAAGTGTTTAACAATAGGAATACCTAATCCAGACTCCAAGGATTCCGAGCGCCTTAGAGGCGGCTCGTAAAGCTAGAGAGAGAATAGGGGTTTCTCTGGGGAATCTAGTTATGTTCTTTGTTCTTTCTTGTTTGTTGGGTGTGAGAGAGATCTATATTGTGAACCACATCGGAAGTGTTTTCCGATTGATTCTTTATAGTGGATGTTGTGGATCCATGATCCACCCCAGACGTAGCGGTTAGATGCCGTGAACTGGGTGAACAATTCTCGTATTCGTTAATTTGTGTATCGAAGATAGATTGGGACAAAGAGGATTAAAGTTTAAATCCTAACAAATGCCTTATGACTTGATCAGCGTAAAATGCTTTATCTCTCTTATCATTAATCAGCAAAGTTTTTGGGAAAATCAAACAACGTTTATTATTGACACTTCAACAACATCAGAGATTCTACATTCCTTTGATCGAAAATGGATACCTTGTATTACAAACACACCACTTAATACACGAAAAAAAAAAATAGTCCAAAAAGACCAATGTCGAAAATAATTTCATTGCAATAGTAAGGACTTATATTATCAATTATAAACGGCGAGAATATCCGGAACCTCCACATTTCTTGCAGAAAATCAAACATACATTTAAGGCGGTCAATTTAAGTGTTTTACCCGCAGCTCCCGCAGGTTTTGACTCGCTGCAGGTTGGGTGCGGGTCGAGAATTTTTAAAATACCAAAAAACGGAGCGGATGTGGGTCGAGTGTTTTCAAATGCGGAGCAGGTGTGGGTCGATAATTTTTTCCCGCGAATCTCGCGGGTTACCCGCAATTAAAAAAAAAAAATTTACTAAATACTATTAAAATGTTGAAATATTTTGTAATATATATATATATATATATATTTTGTTAACTGGTTTTTTTTGTAATATATATAAATTAATTAATTATTTTGTTTATTTTTTCAGAAAATTGTGTATTTATGTTTTTTTCATGTGAAATTTATTTTATTAAATATATTATTTTACTAAAAAAAATTTAAATATTTGCGGATTACTCGTGGATACCCGCGGATTCAAGCGGGGCGGGTGCAGATCGAGCAATTTTTATGAATGAGTCAAGTGGGGTGGATCGATGCGAGTCAAAAAAAACATATAACCCGTGCGGGGCAGATCTAGCAGAGTGGGTTGGATCCGCTTGACAGCTTTACCAACGTTTAACAGAAGAAGACCTAATTCAAGAAAGTAAAAAACTATTAAGAACAAAATGAATGGTTTAGTTAGTAATAGTACTTGAACTTTTGCAGTTAACCGTGCCAGATTCCACTTTCATCTTATCTTCTTGATAGAAAATACATTTTGTTCCGCCTTTTTGCGCAAACCCACAAAATAAAAAAGAAAACACAAAAAGAAAAAGGAGAACACTTCTGACTGTTAGCTACAAAGCTAATACCGGTCCCTCTTCAAAGCAAGAGATTGTGATCACGAGAACACAATAAAAAATTTCTCTCTCTGTCTGATCCCCACTCTAACGACGTCTTTAAATACACCCAGTAAAATTAAAGAAACTAACAACTAAATCACAACTAGGAAACGTGAAGAGGTGGAGATACTATCCCATTAATTTAAGAGACATAATAAAGTCGGTTTACTTCGGTTATGTTCTCATCAATAACATACTAATCTCAAGTAGTTTAAAAACTCTCTTGAAATGAAGTAAACATTACTTACTTCCAATAGAACAAATGCATAAAAGTAAACTTAAATTTCTTCTTTTTTGGGGTATCATCAACTGGTTGTTGTTTCTAATCCAAGGCAATGAAGAAGATGAAAGTAGTTGCAGAGAGATGAGAGGTCGAGTGGCCATGGATCAAAGAGAAGAAGTCTGGAGATGAACAAGTTAAAAAACTATGACAAAATATGCTCATTAATGGGCCCAATTAATAAACTCGCTGTGATAAAAATTCATTTCCTCCTTTTCGACGAAACAAATTTTCTAGGGTTTCGAAGAGTCTCTCGTCGCCGTTTCTTCTTCCAAATCGACGGAAATGGGTTTCTCCGCGATATGGAATTCTCATCCGAAGAGGTACGGCCCTGGATCGCGCACATGGTAATCAATCAGCTTATGTAGCAGATTGTGTATATGGCTTATGTAAGACTAGCGTAGGAATGAGATTGTGTGTTTGCCTTCTGTGAGATAAGGTTATGTATGAGATTAGCTATTTGGCAGTCAAGATTCTGACTTTGTATGATGCAATTCTTGTTTAATGTAGCCGTGTGTGCGGGAATTCACACGGGCTGATTAGGAAGTATGGTCTGAACTGCTGCAGACAGTGTTTCCGCAGCAATGCCAAGGAGATTGGATTCATCAAGGTAAACAATCAATGATATTGACTTTGTATTTATTTCATTCTTTTGCATCATTGTTCATTCTGGTTTTGTTTTCTCGTCTTTTGCAGTATCGTTGATGAGGCACCAACCAGTTCATGATTGATGCCTCACACATGATGGCATCGATGGGTTAACTTTGATGCTCTTTCTAGTTTTGATATTTTGAATTGTGAATCTTTCTTTTGCTTATTTAAGTTGTTGAACCTCTCTCAAAGATAGTTTGTTGCCTTGTCTTTTGAAGCCTTATGTCTTGTTTTGAAGTGGAATGATGATGTTTGTCTTAGTTTTTATTGCTTCTTGTTTTATGAGTCTACTAGATGAGTACTTTATTAGGAGAAAGTTCAGAACTTTTCGATTTCACACCGGAAAGATTAAAGTATGCAAGTCAGAAAGTAAACAGACGAAACTGAGGAAAGGAGGAATCAAATTCATAAGCTAAACTTTGTTTTTTTTGTCAGATTTAAAAAAAATCCACCTGGTTTGTGTTACATCATAGATCTGGTGTTTGATGGCCATAAGATGAGCCATCGTACTGCTTAAGCTCCTCCTCCATGATCTCACCGACCTGAACAGGCGCAGGAATCGGTGGCTCCTCCTCTTCAGCCGACGAACTAACCCTCCAAGATGCATGTTTGGCGTTGTTTTGACGATTTCAATCTCTTGGAGTTGAGACTAATCCCATATGTCAACAAGAACAAAGTAAAAACCTTCTGATTGAGCAGTTGCTAATGCTTTAAACTCAACCAGCTTGTAATCTTGCAATGCAACGCCTTCTGATTGAGCAGTTTATTATATAAATGCTTTATTAATCAGCAAACTTGGTTTTTGGGATAATGTTTGGGATAATGAAACAAGATTATCATTGACACTTCAACATCAGAGATTCTACAATCCTTTGATAATACTGGTCTCTAAGAGGTAGTAGCGGAAATGGAATCTACTCCTTCTTTACATCACTCTCAGCAGGAGCCTCATCATTCTTATCCACAGCGGCCGTCTCAGGCGTGGCTACATGAGCGTCTAGGTCACCGGTCTCTGCGGGTTCAGAGACAGATGCGGTTTCAGATTGTGAAGAACCGCTCACTTTGACTGTACCAACCTTGGCATACTTGCTCATGAACTTGTACTCCCAGTCTTGAAGAGCTTCAAGCTCAAAGGGACCAAGACCAGAGATATCCCAAGTTAAGTCTTTCTCCTCGAAAGACATCTTTGCAAGAGCTCGGCTTGCGTCTTTGCCAGCAAACAACGCATATGGTCCTCCTGGTCCATAGAACATCCTACAAAGTAACAAAACCAATAAAATGGACACCTTTCATTTCAAACACAACGCTCAATATACGAGAACCAGATCATAAGAAGATGATCAATCCAATCAAAAGCTCAAAGAGTAAAAAGATCCTAATAACCAGCAGACATTAACAACAATAAGAACATATTGCAGCTTCCTTTAAACCCTTCTCTTGAATGAAGAAGAGAAAGGATCAATTTTTACAGCATGCCAAGCAAAAGCTCAATTACCCAGAAAAGTTTAGCCTAGAATTGAATCAATTTCGCAAATCTAACAACTTTTTGGGGGAAATTATTCTCAAAGTGAAGAACTTTACGATTTCACAGCACAAATTATAAAAGTGTGAACTTTCACCTGCTTTGTGTTACATCATAGATCTGATGTTTGATGGCCATAAGAAGGGGCTTTTGAGGATCGGAGCCATCGTACAGCTTAAGCTCCTCCTCCGTGATCTCACCGACCTGAACCGGCTGAGGAATCGGTGGCTCCTCCACTTCAGCCGAAGATCTAGCCCTCTGATGTCGGCGAACATCATCGAACGGCGAGGCAAACCAGCCTGAGACGACCTGGTAAACGGCGAAGGCGAGAGCGAGGGCGGTGAAGAAGACGACCGGAGAGAGACCTGTGTAAGCATGTATTGCTTCTTTCAGAGTCTGCCATAGTAGTAGCGCCATGGTTTGAGAGAGGAAAGATGAGTGTTGAAAAAGGTTTTCTTCACTTTTTGTCCTTTTTTTTATCTACAAATATAGAGTGGTTGGGCCGGAGTTGATTCTTTTTTGTTTTTGTTTCCCATCTTATAAGAATCATCAACTCACGAGTCACGACTGTTTTATAACAAAGATTCATTCCACTAAGTTTTAAAGTTCTACATTTTTCTATGTTGATGGTTTAAAACACGATTTGTACTTCTTCTTTTTTTATGTAAGTTCTACATTTTTCTATGTTTATGGTTTAAAATGGAGTTTAGATATCAAAAAAAATATATGGTAACAAGCACTTTTCTATTACCAGTTTTGGCATTTCATTAACTTGTCTGGTTAAAAAAAAATCTTCATTAACGAAAAAATTTGATGAGAGGCTAAACAAGACTATTTTATGCTTTTATCTTTAAAACAGAAAAACCATCAAAAATATTTGAGATTTGGCACATGAATCTTGGTAATTTGAAAGGTTTATGTTTAATACTCAAAAAGTTTTTTCTATACATCATTTGGAAAAACATACTTGACATTTGTTTTGGGACGATGAGATAATTGCACATATAATTACTTTTTTAAAAACTTTACTTACGTTTTTGGCACTTTCTGTTTTTTTTTGTTTGTCTTTTCCTGTATCAAATGATGATTTTGCTCCTGATTCCTATTAGTCTGTGTACTGTTTATAGTTGATTCGCGGAGTATTGTACATGACTATGACTGGAAAGTCAATGCGTGTATAGTACAAAAAGTGTTAGTTTACCAATTAAGTTAAGAAAGTGTTAAAAACTTTATAAAACTTTCAAAAAATGACTAAACAACCAAAAATCTTTGGGACGATTAACTAAACGTTTTAATTACTGTATTAAAGATGTTTCACATATTAAGGACATACAGTACATATAAAAAGAAAATGATGGCAGTGAATATGAACAAAATTTATGATCGAATATAAATGTCTTTTCTTAAACGGTTTTTAGACAGCTAGATTTTCATGGATAATATGAAATATCAAGTTACATACATACAAAGTACTGATTAATGAACAACCAAAAGGGCAAATCTATCCGCAGAGAAGATTACATGGAAACTAGTTATCATTGCAACTATTCATCTTATAAGTACATATAGCAATCCTACGAATAGCAGAAAAGAAAAACTTGGGCATTTCGTTCTTCTGTTTGGTTTGGTTATTTCAGTTTTCGGATACGTTCGATTATGTCTTTTACTAACCATATAAGAATCGAATGGTTTTTGGTTCGGTTACCATTTGGTTCAGTTCAGTATAGTTAAAATAATTAAGAACCGAATAGTAACTGAAATATTTCGGTTATTTCGATTAACCAAAATATATAACTGGACTGTCAAGTTTCTCATTCCTTTATGTTTATGTTAAATAAATTATAATGAATTGTCAAGTTTCACAATTGATCTAGTTGATTGCATACTAAGTAAAAGATTTGGTGGTATGCGGTTCGTTACTTGGGGAAGGTAAACATATTTTTATGTTTTTGAACTTTAGTATTTGATATCCATGGATATTTATTGGTTATCGGTTATATAACCGAACCGAACCGAACCATAACCAATAGATATCAAAAATAAAAACTATTCGATTATTTTGAAGTAACCATAACCAATAGATATCAAAAATAAAAACTATTCGATTATTTTGAAGTAACCATAACCAAACCAAACCGAACCATCAATTTTAGATTGGTTCAGTTCGGTTTCCTTCGATTTGATTTTCTTCGGTTAGGTTATTATGCCCACTAAAGGAGTCCATCAATAACACATATGTTTTTTTTTTTTTTTTTTGGCAGATGATAATATTGTATTTTGTAAAGGCGACAAGACACTAATGTTTTAATTAAAATCATTTGTGCATTTGTTTTGTAGTGTGTTATATCATTTAGAGGACACTTTTATTTTATTATCCTATTACAAATGATGATGATCTTATCATTCTCGGTAAGAGAATCTAATCTGTTGCGGCAAATTAAAACATGATAAACAACTTTATTTACGATTTTACATTGACAATTTTACTCGCACCACAAATATTTTAGACATAAATCAATATTAATAGTTTGGAAACAATAAATATTAATATAATGTTTTGTTTTCCCATTTAACATATTGAATTAAAAATTAAAATTCTAATCCAATCAATTGACCTTGGGTGGCTTTTATAATATTTGGATAATAATTGAATTTTTACTATAATTAATTCATAAAAATTTATTGGAATCTAATTATTTAAAATTTGATTAAAAGTTTCAATAAAAACATTTAAAATCTTCAACTTGAAAAAAAAAACTTTTAATTTTTTAAACATGATATACAAATATAAAATTTAATAGCACATGAATTTTAATAGAAAAATTTAAAGAATAACTATTAAAATAAGAGTAAACTAAGTTTAAATTCAGATTTATGAAAATCTCTACATATATTTAAATAAATCTCGATTTGTTTCCTTATGAAAAATCTATTTCCAATCCTAATAGTTTCAATATTAAGTATAGTTTTATAAATAAAAAGTAACAACTGTTTTTTGGTCAAATGGTAATAAAGTCTTATAATGTTTCCAATAACACCACCATCAATAGATTTGCAAACTTTAACATTTTTAACCAAACAAAGAAATGAAAATTTTTTTTTTCCAAAACTCAGCAATCTCTTTTTTTTTTGTCTTCTATTTATTTATATAAATCTAGTGTTAGGATTGGATTCATTTCTGACAATAAAAATTAAAAAGGAATAACTGTATCATGAGAAAAAAATGGATTTGAGCTATTTAGTTTAGCAATACAAGAGAGAAAATAGTCGCCGTTGGTCCAGAAGACTCGCGTGCTGGTGGTGGACTGAGTTTCGTGAGCCTCGCAAATCGGGAATCTCCATGGAAGCTCCACTACAACACGTGTAAACCCTTTTCCTTTCTTCCCAACTAAACGTAATTTTGTTTATTGATCTCAGTGGAGGAGACAGGACACAAATCACAATCATACAAAATAAAAAAGGTTCCTTTTTTTTCTTCTTCTTCTTCTTCTTCTTCTTACATCCGAATCGGACGACGCTGAGTGTTGCTTTCCGGTTGATTCGTGATGGGTTTTGGCGTTTTGAGTTGAGAATCCATTCTGGGTTGTGTTAGTTTCTTATGTGCGAAATCGGGAATCAAGAGAGAGCGAGAGAGAGTGAGAGGGGAAGAGAGAGAGAGAGGAAAGTGGTTTTCCGGTAACCGGAGTTGAGTTTTCAGGCGAGGAGAAATGGACGGAGAAGGGATCTCTGATGGTTTATTGGCTGAGAGGAAAGTGGAAATCAGAGTAAGGAAGAATGGGAGAAAAGATAAGGTGATTACGAGCTATAAACCCTATTCCTTAATCTGATTTCTTTTTGTCATAAATCTCTCTGGATTGTCTTCTGCATGTTTGGTTCTTTTTTGGAAATTGTAGTATCTTTATTGAAATGCCAAATTCTTTGATTCTCTCTCTCTCTCACTCTCTCTCTCTCACTCTCAGTTTCCGATTGTATGATTCCTTATTCCTGGAAAAAGGTGAAATCTTTTGTGCAGTTATAATGATATTCTCCTGCATGCAATGCTTAGCTTTAGGGAGAGATGAGAGACTAAATCAAAAAGAGAATGAGGTTTAGTGAATGAATCTTAGTGTTTAATGTCTGAAAATGGTCTTTACAGGGATTTCCGTCTTGCTCTATGGATAAAAACTCATACCATTGATGTAATTTGATCAAAGCTTTGTTATGAAGCTACATTTTAACCGTTGGTTGTACTTGTAGTTATGTGGCTTTGAAA
Organism: Eutrema yunnanense; assembly: GCA_002933935.1. Taxonomy (NCBI): domain Eukaryota; kingdom Viridiplantae; phylum Streptophyta; class Magnoliopsida; order Brassicales; family Brassicaceae; genus Eutrema; species Eutrema yunnanense. Next base: position 148,820 of record PKML01043708.1, on the reverse strand, counting down.
AAATTAGATCTATTTACTTTGAGAATTAATTGGACGTGCTGAGTTTGTGAAGATTTGTCTCTCTTTGTGAAAAGGAAGTAGCTGCTTACTTTGCTGAGGTGGTTAGGGCAATAGATTTTGTGAAAATGAGTTTGGTTTATAAATTTATCTTTCACACCATCTTCGAGAGAAAACTGTAGAACCCGTAAGCTGCTAAAACCTCTTTACATCTCGACTTATGCAATGAGAAGTTTGAGAAGAATCACATTTCATATTGTGAAAGGTCTGGTATCAGATTGTTCTTCGAAAGTTCACATGCTCTTAATATCTGAGAGTTTTCTTTTGTTTATATGCTTTGAAACATTGTTATTTTGTTCTTTTAAGATCTCTCCGATTTAGACATCTATAAAAAGTCTTAACGTTTAAGTGATGCAGGTTATAGTTGAGAAATCTGCAGCTGAAGGCTTACCTGAAGGATGGATCAAGAAGCTTGTAATATCAAACAGATCAGGCCGTAAAAATAGAAGAGATCCAGTTTGTACCCTCTACTCTTTTTCAGCCTTTTGTGTCTTTTGACATTTTCTTCTAGAATTAATTGCTCGACTCTTGGAAAATCTCTTATGTGATTCTTGGAAATGCATCTTTTTCGTTTTGGCAGTTCTTCATTGACCCTAAAAGTGAGTATATCTTTCAATCCTTCAAAGACGCATCACGGTATGCTGAGACTGGCGATCTTGGAAATTATGCACGTAAATTGAAGGAAAGCGATATCGAAGATGATGATTCCGGAAATGGAAAGAACATTGTGAGTTAAATGGAAAGATCTATAGCTGAATGGTTGATTTTCTGATCTTTTTTTTAATTCAACTTGTTCTTCGTTCGATTTTAGCTTCTTCTGGAGTCTGCAGATGATTTATTGGAAAAGGAGAAGAACAGAAATATTTATGTAAGAAATAGTAAACGGAGAAACTTATCGACTTCTGATGAACATTCCGAGAATTGTAAGTACAAATTCTTTTGGGTTACCTATGCAGTGGCCAGTGAGTAACGTTAAATATCAACATTTGATTATATTTGCAGGCAAAATGAATTCTGACTTGAGCATCGTAACCTCACAAGTTCTTGAGGATTTGGGGAAGAAGGAAGAGGCGAAAGATCCTATCGAAAAGCAGCCCATAGCGAAACGGGTTACTAGGAGCCAAGCTAAAGCAAGTAAGAATGAGGAAGGCGGAGATTTTAAAAGAAAAAACCCATCTACATCAAATGCAAAATCAGAAGAAGGTAAGTAGATACCCGACTTAAATTTCCACCCGAATACTGGATGAAATAACAAAACAGGAGTTGAGTATGCCAAATTTTCGATGTTGTCTGTATGTGTAGATAGTGTAAAATCCAGACTGAGTGCAAGTTCACAAAGTCCAGAGAAGAATTCTGTTCTGAAAATGGAAGAGGTACGAGATTCTACTGTAAAACAGACCACAAGGAGTAAAGCTATAGTGAAGAAGAATGAGTTAACTATCAGTGTAGCCCGAAGAGCGTCAAAACGATTAGCTGGTATTGAGCTTGAACCGACGCCTGAACTGAAGACAAGAACCAAAGCTCAACGAGTAGTACCTCCTGATGAGGTAACAGCTGGAAAGTGCAAGCAACCTGTGAGTCCTGTTGCTACCGGCGGATTGAAAAAGACGGATGTACCCCTCAATAAGGAAGTAGCCAAAAGCTATAATGAACATTCATCACCAAAACCAAATGCTGCTGCTACAAGCAACAATTGTCTGAGAGCAGAAATGGAAGTGCAGGTAGAAAAGATTTGGAAACCAGTAGGCAGGAATGGCTCTGGAGACGAGAAGAAAATGAAGACGCCATTGGTTATATCCGAGGCTGAACTGAATCCAGTTTTTCATCTTGACGGTTACGAGCAGAAGGAAGAAAAGTCGCCAGTGTCACCATTGTCTCGCCAAACTTCAGCAACAAAGCGTGAGAAGACAGCATCAGGCAAAAGATTGGGGCGGTCGATTCCAAAGGCTAATAAAGTTACCAGTGCGAAAGCAACTGAGATCTTGCCTTTGAGATCATCACATAAAGGAGAGCATCCGCATCGTTCTGGAATCGGCAATGCCATTCAGAGGAGAAATAAATTAAGCAACGACTCATTTCAATCGCCTGTTGTTAGAGGCGCATGCTCACAAGTGATGGAGAAGAATACCAACAGCAGCTTCACCTCAGCATTTGACTCGACACTTGCGGATCTTTGGAAAGATCCTTGCATCGCCTTTGCTATCAAAACACTGACCGGAGAATCGCTGCATCATCTCCCAAACGCTGCAGCAGCAGTCTCTTCTGTTCCGAATAACAATCACGCCAAGCAGAAAGGAGTAAACTTTTTACCAGAGACGCCAACTACTATCTCTGAATTACCGTGTATGGATATCTTGAAAGACCCGTGTATCGACTTTGCTATAAAAACCCTGACAGGCGCAATCCCGATCGGGTTAGATGAGCCAGATGCAAAAACAAAGTCCGAGGGGATGATGGTTACAGCAACAGCAAGGCAAGAACAGGAAGGTAGGCCAAGCAGCTGTGATTATTTGGTTCAACAGTGTAGTAACATGAAGAAGAAGAATGTGGAGAAATCTGAGGATCCAAGGTTTCCACAAACTTTCTCCAAGGACTAGATGTTTTCTTCTTTCCTCTTTAGGGGTATTTTGATAACACCATGGGTTATATAATGTGACAACAATCCATGTTCTGTAAATACATATGTATTAGTTTGTGTATCGACAGAACCTGGAAACTCTTTAACCACCCCCTTGATCTTGTAACAATGGGTGCTTCTTGTGTTTGTTTTTTTAAAGATATGAGATTTCTCAAATTCGGAACACAAACAAAGCCCGCGAACGAATTCGTGGTTGCCGCCAAAACTTATTATATATATAAAAAACAAAAATGGTATCGAAGAAGACGAGAGAAAGGAGAAGATGGAGATTCGAGTGAAGTGTGGATGCGGAGAAGATGAGTGTAGCGAGTGGACGATCGTGGAACTCCAAGGAGTCGTCGAGACTCAGTCTTCGTTCCAAGGCTCTGTTCAGAATCTCGAGATCGGTCGTCTCTGCCACTCCGATTCCTCCCAGGTCTTGTTTTCTTTAAATTCAATTCGCCTTCTTCTTTTTTTCCGATAATCGCCGGAGATTGAGGATCTCAGGCCGATGATTGCAGGAAAACTACACGTTCACGGTGGGTTACCATGAACTCGTAGGCTCGAAGGTGACTCTGAAGAAGCCATTACTGGTTTTGAAGAAGCTTCAAAAGTGTACGGATGGTTTGTCAGTGAAAGAAACGCAACTGGAGGTTGTCGGGATTATACGAACCAAGATCTTGTTTAAGACCAGGCCTAAGCCTCTCATTTCCGGCACATGCTCTTGATTGCTTTCTGAAACTTTTAGGCTTGGATTTGGTCTTGACTCAACAAATTAGGCTGCAAAAGTTAAACCTAGCTTCTTACTTGTGTTTGTTTCCTGGATTGTAAGCTGCAGAAAGGAGAAGACTTTGTAGTGTCTCTGTTCTTTCTTTCCAATGAGTTTTAAACTCGAGAAAATTAGATGAAATCATGAGTTCAAATCTCAATTGAATCATAATAAGGAGATTACTAGTCCTACTCATCATGTGATCTGATGCTAAACCCAAAACAATGCAAGTTTCTGGTCTGTTTTTTTATCTACAAATGTTTCCCAGCGAAAACAGTTGGTGTGAGAATCGAGTTTGCGAATCCCTTTCATGTCTAGGAAGTTGGCACGGGAGCATATCCTGCACGGGCTTTCAACGTTTCGGTTCTTTTGCTTCTTTCCATCACCCCGACCAGCCACTCTATACTTTCTTTGATTCCTCGTCTGCTAAACAAAACATTTTAAAAGCCCTGCTTTAAGCGTCTCTATTGGTTTACAAGATTCCTGCGCATAGCGCTAAAGTTGGATTTTACTTACCCATCATATCCGGAAACTGCTTCAAACATGTACACCCTTTCGTCCAATTTCTTTAGGTCCAGGTATCGGTCCAGTTCCTCAGCTGATACAGCATTTGGGAGATCCTGCTCATCGTTTACCAGATTCAAGACTTATCAGCAACAACATATTTTTGGAGAATTTAAGCAAACAAACGAGGCAAGGCAATGCAACTTCCTACTTGCTTGTTTGCCAATATCAAAAGAGGGGCTCCTTGCATATCCTCATGCCGCAGGGCTTTTTCTGGTGAAAGCAATTTATATTTTAGCTTCATAATGCTGTTTGAAGTCAACTTGAGTGCTCACACTTACCTAGAGCAGATTTTGAATCTTCAAAGCGGGATGGGCAAGCAGCATCGATCAAATATATCAATGCATGTGCTTCTTCATAATACTTCTCCCAAATCGAACGCAAACCAGGCTGCAATAAGAGAGAAAAGGCACAGTTATTTGATTGGAAAGACTAATCCTTCTTCAAGAGATCCCTTACACTCTTACAACTATATATGCTTTATCAAATGCTAACCATCTTGAGCTCTCTCTTCGTCCATCTAATCCCATAGGAGGCAGCAACGATACAATAGTGATTACCCATCGTTCAATGGGGGAGTCACTAGAGGAATCACGGATCTGGACAAAGCTTTTTGATATAGACCACATGCTCAAGATGATTATCATTTGACAAAGCATGTGAGCTATAGTGGTAAGAGGGTAAGAGATCACTTGAAGAAGAGCCATGGCTAGTGTTCTAAGTGAAAGAGCGGTATGGAGTCGCAGGAGGAACCACGGTCATGTTCATGTCTGTGATTCTCTAGTTACTCCACCATTAAACAATGGGTTTACGTTGTTATTGTTGCTTGCTGCTTTCTATAGGCTTAGATGGACCAAGAGAGAACTCTTATTTGATCAGAAAGACTAATCCTTTTTCACAATCGATATTGTAAGAAAGGCTCAAAACACATAAGCTACCAAAAGAAGAGTGTAAATTTAGAGAGGGGAAGAGATCAAAAGGGATCATATCATTAGGTAAAAAGAAGAGAGATCCATTATATGCCGGAACATCAGTATAAAACAATTATATAGGTAACTGGAAAATTGAAAGGGAAGACATTTCCATCTTACCTGACCTCCCAGGTCCCAAAACACAATTTTAGCATTGGCGACTTCAATACGACCGATATTTAGCCCAACGGTAGGAACAATTCGATCGTGTGGAAGACCTTCTGAGATAGAGTATATCGTCTTCAACTTCTCCAAAAATGTCTAAACCATCCAAATATGAGCAAGCAATACATTAGAGATGAATCTTCAACATTATTCTTGTAACTTTTGGATAACCGAAGATTCAGATGCGAGGCTGAAGTTACAAAAAGGAAAACAGTACCGTCTTCCCAGCTTTGTCGATACCAAGAATGAGCACATGGAACTCAGTCTTGCTGAACATGTAAGACCACAGTCCATGCATAAGAGAAAACATCACTTCCTCCTGCTTACGCTGCCTGTTTAATTACTTGGATCTTCACTTGGCTTTCACAAAACCAAAACAAGAGTGGAGCTAAATCATCAGCATCATTCTCGAGTGTCCGAGAGAGTGAGAAAGAACATAACTTGGCTTCCTTATCATAATCATTACAGAAGCATCAACAAGTAATTTGGAATATCAAAATACATTCCCCGGATCTAATTCCAGAAAACCCACATTGCAATATCATAATCTCCCAAACTCCTAACACAGTACACACCAAAACCACACAATTCGAAACCACTTTCAATCTTGAAGGGTGCGATTTCCAACATTACAGTAACCAAAAAGAGTAGATCTCGAAAAGTCTAATCGATCAAAGAAATAAACAACACCCATTCGCATTGCACAACATGATGAAGATCGAAAGAGCCTAGTGAGCGAAGAGCTAGATCAACACAAGGCTCTCGAAAACAAGCAGAAGAAGATTCGAAGATCCTTACAGTTGTGAAGATCACGACAAGGACAAAGAAAGATCGGAACTAATCCCTAATCTCGTTTTGCACTCAAACTTGTGTTGGGTCTTCGATTTGATCGTCTCCTCCTCCTTCCCGTCCTCGAAAGCTAATTTCCAAAACTACCCTTACTCGGTCTTCAGGCTTTCGATCCCGCCACGTGTACCAAGTCGAAAATCGAACGGGTGTGTAACATTACACGCGGCGAGATCTGAATCCTATCATATTTAAAGTCAAATAAACGGACGGCTTACCTTTGCCTTCTCTTTATTGGCCACACTGTATCTAATCGTGTGTCTGATTCCCAAAAGCCCAGTTTCATAATTTCGCGATCGAGAAAAAAAGTTGCTGGAGATTGAAGATGACCGATCCAAAGAGGTAAGCGATTTTTTTTTTTTTTTTTATTGTTTCGTCTTTAGTTCGAAATTTGTGATGCTTGATGGATAGATTCGCAATTTTATCTCTCGTTGATTTCGAATTCGGTCTCTGTAGAACCAAATATGGGCTAGGGTTTCTTACAATGTTTCTCGGGATATTTGGTTTGCTGGAGTTTCTGAATTGTTTGATTTGGGCGGAGTATTCAGGAACGTGATAAGATTTTTTACTGTCCTGCTTAGCTTCGTTGAACCATTTTGTTTGAACCGACTAGCTCAGTAAAATCTGGTAATTTAAGACATGTTTGCTTGTAGTTTGTCGGATAGTATAGCAGAGATTCTGGTTACTGCTTGATTTGTTTATGCGATTTCTCATACAATGATCCTCCTACTGGTATTTTTGGTTTTGGATGATTTGATGACTGCTTCTTTGTTCTCTCATTCTTTTCGTTCGCCATGTTCAAATGATGTAGTAGATTCCGGCTCGATAATCTCTTTGTGAATCAAGGTCTTGTATTTAGTGGTGTGAACTGCTTCGTTGTTTTTTAAAAGTTTATGATTTGAGTTTGGAAAGTTAGCTGATTGGATTGTTTTTGCTGGATTAGCCGGATATAGAATACAAGCAGCTGAACATGAAGTATGTTACTCCTTTTCCTAATTTTACTCGGCTTGTGGTCTATAGTTTCATCTATTAGAGTTGAGCATGCTTTTGCTGCATCAGATCGTTACCTTGCATGTGTTTAAATAAGCTCAATTCCGGAGCCAATGGGCTGTGTTAATTTTTTGGAGGGATGAATATTCTTAGATATAAAAATTCTAAGCCTTCTGTGGCGGTACTTGACGGAAGCATAAAACAGATCCTTCTTTCTCTACTACCCCTATTGAAAATGAAATGGAAAAGGGAGGTCTTATTGTTAATGTTCATGGATTTTCATATTCCAGCAGAATTGTTAACTGTAAGATTTTGGGAACTGTATTCTCTTTAGTTAAAGGCTCAGATATTCACTTCTTCTGTAAAGAGAGATGACCTTTGTATAATGTAGTTTCGTGTCTCATGGGATTGTTTCTATCAGGCTGCTGAAAATTAGTGTCTCTTGTCAATATTAAAGATGTTCATTTTGGTGGCAGGGGGCGTGTACAATGGGATGAAGCTAATATAGTGGAAATTGAATCCAACAAACCTGTAAGGCAGAAGATTACTGAACCAAAGACACCGTACCATCCGATGATTGATGATGATGGTTTGTCTATTTCTCTTTATTTGGTTTATCTTTGTATATGCGCAGAACTTATGATACACATTTTGAGCATACATATATATGGTTATGACATTCTTGCATATATTGTTGATACATACTTGTCATCATCTAAACATTATATAAAAAAGTAGAATGCATGTCAGACCTAAAGCACGCGTAAGTGAAAATTATATGCTTTAAAAATTTGTATTCATCTAGGAAGTCAGACAATTACTAGTCTTTTCGGGGTAAACCTTGTACCTGCTATTGGCTGGTTGATTTTAAAACCTGTCATTCTAGATGTAAGATTAACTGGAAGTACTTGTGATCTTTTCTAATCCGTGAAAAAATAAATATGCCTTTCTTGATTGATTATACCAGGTTCTCTGTCTCCTAGAGGAAGATCGTTTGACGAATGCGTTGATGATATGCAACGTGCGGAAGAACTGAGGAACGTCCTTACTGCTGAAGCTGCATCTTCCAGTAGAAATACTAGCCAGGTGTCTGGTTCTGGTGGCTGGAGCTCGTCCGAGGATGAAGCAGATCCAATGGATCAAGATGATGAAGGTCCTCCTTAAAAGCAAACAAATATTAATTGTCATGTTTAGGATCTTTTGTTAGATCATCCCCATATGTTCCTGTTTTTTGTGCGAAACACAGGTTCGGAAGGTGAGAAAAATGCACGTTTCAATGAACACAGAAGAGTACATTACGATGAGTTTCGGAAGGTGAAGGAACTGAGATCCTCAGGGTCGTTCTATGAAGAAGAAGAGGAAGAAGACGATGTTGCAAAAGGCAGTAAATCAGAGGCAACAACCGCACGACACACTAAAGGCAATAACAAAGAGTTAGATGCAGCAGCCACAACAATATCGGGGAAGTCATCTTCGTCCTCGAGTTGATATGATGAACCTCTGTTGTTCAGTCAAATGTGTACTCTTGTCCAGGTTTTAACAGAGCTTTTCTCTCAATTAATCTTTGTTTTATACTAATTTTAAACCTTTTTAAAAAGAAGAGAGAAACCATCAAGATTCTGAAATTATGTTATTGTCTTTAACGCAATTGCTTACAATCACCTTTTGTTCTTCAATGTTGTCGTCAAAATTGTATCATTCTGGTCTTGTTTTGTGTTTCGTTTGATCAATGTTCTATATTTTCTATTCTGAATAATGCGTTGTCGTTTTGGTGCAACTATAAATGTGGTTCAAATTGCACAATTGAAGATCATAAGCAGACGAATTTGATCTGTTACAACACATCAATGGCGAACGAGAAAAGCCAGGAAATGTCGAAACTATCCTCTCAAATCTGCAACCAGATCTCATCTGTCTTCTCTAACCTAACCTGTCCATATCCGCCACCGTTAGACCTTCTGGTGACGGAGCTCGCCGGAGTCTCCCGCCGCAGCTCCCGTGTCTTCCTCTACGGCGTCGGCCGCGAAGGCCTCATGCTCAAAGCCTTTGCGATGCGTCTCTTCCACCTCGGTCTCTCCTCTCACTTAGTCTCCGACATGACCACACCTCCGATCTGTTCCTCCGATCTCCTCATCGCCTCAGCCGGTCCCGGAGGATTCTCCACCGTCGATGCGATTTGCTCCGTCGCTAGATCGTCCGGCGCTAAGGTTCTCCTCCTCACGGCGCAACCGGAGACTGGTTCCTGCGTGAAACACGCGACGGCTGTATGCTATGTCCCTGCACAGACCATGGCGAGTGACGGCGGAGATGCGGCGGCTAAGGGAGAGAGACGGTTGTTGCCGATGGGGAGTGTATACGAAGGAGCGTTGTTTGTTTTGTTCGAAATGGTTGTTTACAAGTTGGGAGAGGCTTTGGGTGAGTCACCCGAGTCCGTACGTTCTCGTCACACCAATCTCGAGTAGCACGTCGCGTTGTTTTGGCATTCCGGTTGAGAAACGCTTGCTGTTTTTGTTTTAGTTTTAGTTTAGAAACGCTTGCTGTTTTTAGTTTGTATCCTCTGAACACGTGCTGTTTTGGCATTCCGGTTGAGAAATGCTTGCTGTTTTTTTGAGTTTGGGTCCTCTTGACTCGTGCCATGTATCTGTTAGTTACATCTGCTTCCTTCCACTATAGAGACTCGAGGAACAGAGTAAACTACAAATTGAGGCAAGAACAATGCTTGAGCTTCTTGGAACTTACAGGAATCTCATACTTCAAACCCTATTGTCTCTCTTCTTAACCCTACTCCTCTCATTTCTCAGAATCCCGATCATCTTCCTCTACGGCCTCTGTACTTACATCCAACCGGAGAATCTCGGCCAGAACAACGCCGGAAGCGGAGTCAGAGCCGCGATTCGACGTCCGTCGAGTGTCGACGATCCCAAGTCCAATGGTGAAGTCAGGAGGAGGAATAGATCCAAGGATAAATCCGAATTCGACGAAAGCAATGCCCAGATCTTCCGGATTAAGCTCGATGAAGACCACCTCAGATCTCGGATGTATTTCAAAGAGTACAATAACCTCTTCGTTTTATTAATCTTAGCTCTTTCATGCTTTCTTCTTCACAAGTACTTGGGCGTAGAGGATAGCCATGGCGTTCTCGGTAACGGGTTGATGTTCCCGCTTGTTCTGGGATTCATCGCCTTGTGTAAGGTGTTCGTTGCTTTGGCTAAGATCTCGATCGAGGGATCTGCTTCGAAGAAATCCGAGAAGAAACTAAGCTTGATTTTTGGGGCTTTAGGGTTTGTTTTCGGGATTATAATCAGTGCTGGGGTTTTCCCAAAGGGATTCGATTTCCAATTGGGTTCCGTTGATGCGTTCTGCTGCATACTCATATCTTTCTCAATGGCTTGCATCGCTGGGTTCCTTTACATGCCTGCAGGGAGAAGCGCGAGGTCGTTTTGGGTTGGAACTGATCAGATTAGGAGTAATTTGTCCATCATATCTTGTGGATGGTTCGGTAGAATGATTCTCTACGCCAATTACATCGTATCGGTTTTCACTTCCTTGCTTTGGATCCATCCATTGGCAGAGATTCTAGTGAGAAGAAGCCAAAATGCTGGAACTAGTAGTACTAGTGGTAGCCACATTGGGTTGGTTGGTAATGTAGGCATGTCAAGTACTGATTTCGCAAAGTTTCGGGTTCTGTGCTTGTTAGTGTCGGGTTTACTACAAGCCATGGCGCTTCGTCCTAACCTCCAGATGTTTTTGAACGAAGCCGTGCTCTCATGGTACCAGAGATTACATGGAAGCAAAACTCCTGATCTGGAGTTTAGCAGGGCGAAGATGTTCCTTCACAACCACTACTTATGCCTTGTTGCTTTGCAGTTCTTGGCGCCATCGGTCCTTGTGAGCCTCTTCCTCGGCTTGTCTCAGATCGACCTGAGCTCTTTTGCTGTATCCCAACTGGTATGTGGTTCTTTGCCTTGCAGCGACTTCGTTAGACAAGTGGGTTTACTGATGTCTTGGTGGGTTGTCTTTGTTTGGTCGGGTTTTGCTTCAGCAAGTCTTGTCTTCTATCGCCGTGGTGTCTTATATGTCTCTTGACAAGTCTGAATTTTTGTTTTTCTTAACATATTTTATGTATCAGAGGAAATTGTCGGAAACACAACAAACAAATCAGTTTTGCAAAATGTAGACTTTCGTCCATTTGTTTGTTTGTTATACAAATTTTCCTCATCTTTCTATTGTTTCCTACACTCTCACAAAATATTTCAAAAAGAGATACAAGAACAGGTCTTTAGAACTTTAGCTAAGCAGGTATATGAAGAGCGGCTCTGATCTTGTGAATGGTGCAAGCCATGAGGTTGTTAACAGTTTCAACAGATTCCACGTTGAGTTTTGCAGTCGGTAGGCTGTTCACTAAAATCTGAAATCCTAGGGTCAGGAGACATCCTTTGCTTTCATGATTCACCAAACCTCCACTGGTATCGATCTGATCAGACAATGATGATGATCCATCAGGCAACATCGAGAACCCCGATGGAAGAAGCGCCACATTAGCTGAATCTCCACCGCTCATTACAACGTTCATAGATGGGACATCAACAGGCGCGTAAACCACCAGCGCACCAGAAGCATCATTCCATGTCTCTTGGAAGATGAGCATACTGTTCTCATTTTGATCTTTCCCCTGCAAATTGGAGTTGGTCTAATCAGTAATCAAGAGCAGAGATTTATTCGCAATTTAATGTACAGTCACGATAGATTACAAACTCACAGCAGCACGAAGAAGAGAGACGCATCTTCCTTCGTGATGCCCTTTTGGGACGAGAAGCATGGTTTCCATTGAAGCACCATTAGACAAAATATCCCACTGGTTTCTGCATTTACCATCACAGAGAAACTCAAACAGTCTCTCCTGAGTCACCGGTAACCACATAGACGTTGCAGCACTCAGGACAACACCAGACGGCTCAAGGCTCTTCCGGGTCAGTATCCTCGTGTCCTGTCCTACGTTCTCAGCAAGAAGCTTTTCCCATTTGTGAATGGAAGATGTAGTTATGCCAGAATAGAAGTTGCGCTTCATACGCTGTGCGAGTGTTAGTGTACTCTTGGTGCCAGCAAGTGACAAACCTATCAGAAAACATCAAAGAAAATAATCGTACATTTTTCTTGAATGATTCTTTTTTAAATCTCAAACATTCAAGATTTAAAAAGCAGAGAGAGAGAGAGAGACCTGTGTGATCTTGAGAAGACAAAAGGGTAGTGTAGCTTTCGCATCGTCTCTGTAGAGTCGCAAGCCACTTGGTTGCGCCTAACCCAACCGAAGAACCGAGCAACGGTTGATAAAGTGGGTGGATCTGACTCTCTTCAAACTCTGAATGTTCTATCCACGTCACCTGTTGAAGTCTCTATGTGTTAAACCAAATGTAGTAACTAGTAACAAAGTAACCCATTTTACTAAGAAATGTTACTTGGCAGATTCACTTAATCCAAGATGAACAACATCCCAAGTTTCTAAGTAAACAAAACAAGATATTTTGTATAAATAATATATAGCAGATAACTAGTCCAGACAAGAAGCAAGCTTTGCCTTGAAAAATGAAGCCTTTGATTTGAGTTAATTTATAAACAATAGAAAAAGAGGAATCTTTTTGAGTTATATGATACAAAGCTTCAGGTTCTCAGGCTAATTTGTCGACTCATTTGTTATTTACTAACCGAACTTCTTGGCTATAAACAATTCAACAAAATCTCACGCAGATCCAAGAACACCAAATAGAAAAATGTTCTAAACGAAGAAAGAGAATTGAGAAGTTACCTTGGAGCAACCATTGCCTATGTCCTGTATGATGCAGCCTGAAGGAAGCCTCTTAAAGCCACCATAAGTCCTCAAGTTCTCATCTTCTTTGTTTATATCGAAAGAAACATCAACGATCGCCCATAAACCATCTCCATGTTGCTTACAATATCTAAGAAACTTGAATTGTCTGATCGGAACTAATGGAGACATCACTTGAAACTCTGCTTGCATCTGTCCCAACAACAGAAACATGAATCACCAATGTAGTCAAAATATAAACTTTATGGTTCTCAAGGAACATACCAGTTGAAGTGAGCCGTTTCTAGATCCACCGTTACCATTGGATATCACTTCAACGGTTGATGCAACAGCTACAATACACTCAAACATTTCCTCCCATCGGTTCTGTAAAAACCCAAAAGCAAGAGATGTTTACTAGTAAGTGTACGTGTGTGTGTATTGATAAAACTTAGAGACAAGTTTCTCATACCGTGTCCATAAAAGTCTCCACTAGAGCCAAACAATTGATGAGAACTAAACCAGTTTCTCTGGAACCTTGAGCTACAAAACCGGGATGTTTACTACACGCGAAAAGGCTTCGATACTCGTCATGGTTCATCGACTCTTTCTCACTCGTTGAGCATTTCATCCATAAAGGATTGTCCAATTCCGCTAACTTACTCAGCTCATCCATAGCCTCCATGGCAATATCCATAAACATCGAGCTCTCACACATCATAGTACCTCTGATGAAACCATGTCCTACAGGCAAATGCTGTGAGTCAATCCCAACATTTGAAGGCTTCTCGAGTGAAATAGAACCGCCAATGAATCTGTTTGCTAAAGCAAAAAGCTTATCGAGCTCGTTCTTAAGCTTAGCGTTCTCAATCCTAAGTTGCTGCTGCTCATATGAAACCTCACCAGGTATAACTGCTCCACCACAGTTATTGCATATAGGACTTCTCATTGTTTCTTTAAGGATACGGTTTTCGACCCGCAGTTTCTCATTCTCTTGTCTGAGAATCACATTCTCATGCCGCTCTAGTTGCGTCTGGTTAAAAAAAAAAAAAAATCAGAGCTTTTTTTTCATAAAAATCACAACTTTTCCCAGTAATTAAGTACCTTCATTTGTGTTCTTCTGTTCTGAAACCAAAACTTGATTTGCTTACTCTCCAAAGAAAGTTTGCTTCCAAGTTCAAGCCTTTGCTTCTCGGTAGGATGAGGACAAGATTTGAAGAAACTACAATCAGAAAACAGCAAACGAAACACACAACCTTTTGGATCAATATGTAACCGAAAACATTTGATGAATATTGATAAAAAAAAAAAACAGAGTCTCCTTACGATTCGAGCTCCTGAATCTGGTAAAAAGTGTGTCTATGGTACTTTGTCTTCTTCTTCTTAGGGCGTTGTTCATGTTTATCATCATCACCAGACATTGCATCAAAGCTATCGCTCTCAAACTCATCATCTCTAAACCTCCCTTGATTTAAATCTCCTCTTGACATATCAACATCAAGATCACCATTCATTCTCGCTTTCTGCAACAAAAAACCAGACAATAATCTAATTTATAGAGTGAAAAAGAAACAAAAAAAAAGACAAAACCAGCGATGAACAAAAGAACAACATACTGCAAGACTCGACGTATTCGTATTGTCACTGTTTTTACTGTTCAATCCATGGAAACTCATCATTACAGTAAGACGAAAGCTCTTCTCTCAGTGTTTTTTACTTTGCTTTTTCATCAAGTTTCAGACCTTTCAATCAATACCCAGAAGATTTTCTGATGACCAGAGAAGAAAAGTTTTGTTTGTCGTAAGAGTGAGATCAGCAAAAGAGAGAGAGAAACAAGTCTCCAGTGTTATATCATATGACTTGACCCTTTTTTGGTTCAAAACTCTGCTTTCCTCTAGAAAATTTTCACCCAAAAATTCAGGTTTTACCGTTGACCTTTTAATGCAATTTCTTCGAATGATGTTTCAGAAAGAGGAAAAAAACAAAAATGAAACCCTAATTTCACTCGAACCAAAACAAAAAAAAAGCTTCGATTTTGACCAAATTGGTTTCTTCTTTTGTCATTTTCCCTCGAGATTTTGACAAATTTTAGAAGAAAACAAAAACGGCAACTTTTTCAAAAAGCCTTGAGCTAAAAAGCCTAAAAGATCTAATTTGACTCTGCACCAATTTAAATATTTTAACCTATGGGTTACTGTGGCATAATAAAATATAAAAAACAAAATTTGGAAGATCAATAAAAAAAAAAGTATCAAATGCCAATTTTTTAATTAATTATAAGACAGAGGGTGAGGAGCGCGTGGCCCGAGCTCGTGAAGTCCGCCGATCGGTTCAACCTCCACGCGTTAATATTATTGTTAAGCCAAACGCGCCGTTCAGGTAGACTGCTAGGGGTGGTTTGGTCATTTTGATGATGTGGGCTTAATTTTTGGACTATTGATCAAAATAACACATTTAAAAAATTTTATTCTAAATTTAGCATTATTAGTTGAAAATAATATTAATACCACAAATTTTGATAATAATAGCATAAATTTAATATTAAAATGATCTAAAATCATGGAAAAAAACTAAATCATAAATTGGAAATAGTGAATCCAGACATAATATTTAATTTTATTTTGGGTAACAAAGATTTTTACATAATTATTTATGATATTTTTGGAATTTTAAATTTATGATGCTAGTTTTTTTTTTTTGTAACAAAGGGTAATCCAGACTTTTTATCACTCGACTAATCTCCATGGATGAGTGATATCGTCGACTAGCCCACTCATCGAGTTTTCAAATGGACCTAAAACGTGGCAGCATCTTCGACTAAGCAAATGAGAATAGTTAGATAATTCTGCGTTTACGTGTAATCGATTAGTGACCTAGATCAACATGGCAACTCTTACACAAGTGAAAAGTGGGAACCAATAGCTCACCACCACTTGGCTAGACAATTTAAGGTGCTAGTTTTGGAGAGAAAAAAATTGTGCTATTTCTCTTAATTTTTTGTTTGTATTTTTTTGGCATTTAAAGAAGAAAAAGTTCTTGGAGAATATTGACATTTCATAATGCAAACCTCTACATTACATACGACACTAGTGTGTTTGATTTTTTGTTTTTGTTTTCTTAAGTTGTGTTTTGGACTGAATTCTTTGAAAATCTGATATGTGGCGAAGTAGGAAATTCGAATTTTGAATAAAAGAGTTGGATAAAACTAGGGGTGGGCAAAAAAACCGTAACCGAAAAAACCGAACCGAACCAAACCGAAATAAATCATATGGTTTGGTTATGGTGTAACCTAAAAACCCATTTGGTTATCATTTTTGTTAAGAGTTCGGTTTCGGTTTGGTTTGGTTTAAAACCGTAAAACCGAATGGTTTTTTCGGTTTTTATATTTTAAATTAATTTTATATAGCTTTATATTTTTTTTGGTTTGGTTTAGATTTATCATTTATCCATTCTTGTTTTTTGGTTTAGTTTAGATTTATTAATTTTATATAGCTTTCTTGTTTTTCTTTATTTGTTGTTAATTTTGTTGATCAGAGATTCATAAGCAATATGAGGAGACGAACAATCGTGGCTAATGGTGATGATAAGAATCTGAATTTTCTTCTTTTCATCTATTTTCTAGGTTTTTTGTAGTCTTGATTTTTATTGATGATTTGGATTTACGAACAATTTGATTTGGATTCTAGTCTTTGAATTCTTTTTGTTTTTGCACTTATTAGTATGCCTAGTTATTAGCTTAATATATTATTTATACATTCATTTTATTTTTACTTATTGTATGAGCCTTATCAAAAGTTATGAACCAAACTATAAACCGTAACCGAACCAAACCGAACCGAACCGAGCCAAAATTGCATATGTTTTTAAATGGTTTCATTTTTTATAAAACCGATAAACCGAAAACCGTTAAAAACCGAACCGTACCAAACCGAAATATATATGGTTTGAATTTTTATAAAACCGAAAAACCGAAAAACCGAAAAAACCGAACCGAAACCAAACCACAAACCGAAGTGCCCACCCCTAGATAAAACCACAATGATATTTTAGTATTGTAATAATCAAACGGATGTTTCAAAATACAAAAGTTCGTTTCGTCAATCAACCATACATTTTAAACGAGCCACTAATATAAAAGTGTGTGGTAACCACGTGTCTTTGGTCGAGTGGTAGAAGCGAAATTCGTTGGCGTGGGTATGTGCCCTGTCCCTTCGGTTCGAGCACGCTTGGCCACCAACTTTGTGCTTTGCAAATTGCGGGCCTGGACAGTGTGTTGGCGCTCTGGGAGATTAATCTCGGGTCTAGAAAGCCTGGGAATCACTCCTAAATTTTTTTTTTTTTAAAAAAGAAGATAAAATGTGTTTAAGACAAAATCACATCTTCTAAACGCCTTTCATGGGCGGCTCTGATGAGTAGAGAAGTCATAGAAACATATGTGTTTTCGACTTTGAAAGTTGTTATTAGATTTAGCGTCCAAATCATTTGAGAAGAAATCATTTGGTTTAGTGGTATTAGATTCAATTTTTGGCTACATTAAAACAGCCCAATATATATATATATATATATATATATATATTTTGCTTTCAGCCAAACTTTTATCAGGACCGACACTGCGCATTTTCTTAAGATATTTTAACAGCACAGCTTCTCAAAAATGTATCTCAAGTGTAATAATCTATAATAAAGATTCAAAACTTTGTAGTAAAGTTATATATTTATATAGAATAGTAGCCACAGTTTTGCAAGAAATTAGTAGGATTTAAAAGCATGGTGCTCTCAATGTGCCATGCACGTTTGATGCCCAAGACCAGTTACCAATACTATCTCATCATTTTCTTTTTTCTTTTGTAAATTTACTTTATTAATGTTACCACCATATTTGTTTTTTGGTTATTTTGTTGGTTTAAGACCTCCTAGACTAAAAGGCCGACCTGCCCAAAGAATTTCATTTATCAACGTTGAGTTCAACCATTCGAATAGTTTATAATTTCACTTCAATATTATTCATTTTTTATTCGAAACCCATTGGTTTTACAGCGACTAAGAGAACTGAAAAAAGAAAAACCACAACTCAAACACCAACTTTTTATTCTTAGATATCACATCTCCTTAATCTCCCTCCATGCTTCTCCTGTGATTAGGAACAAAATACAATTGAGAGCTTAGTATTATAAGCTGGTTAGATACATTACTAATTTATTATACATAGATAAATGTTTTAAACGTTATGGTGTGCTCTTACGTACATAGACATATAACGTCCATATATGATCAGCTGCATGAAAGAGTAGGGATGTTGCAGCGAGTGGGAAGCCTAGAGGCAATGCGAAGCGTGTTGCAAAGGCATTCACTTGGCACTGCCTCAAGAGCATTGCAACACTCGGCACTAGGGTTCGTCTTGTCAGCTCCAGGAACCACAAACTCACCACACACGTTCAGTCCACTCAAGTGCATATTGCAGCTCTGTCCATCCACCGTCACCACCAAGACCAGCGCCACCATCACCGCGACCTTCATGATCGTGGCCTTGGAAGAGCTGGACGATGCTGCCATTTTCTTAATTCTTCTTTATCTTTTATGTATTATGAGATATATGATTTTGAGAGAGTGAGATTGCTTTTTTGTTAGACCTATTTAGGGTTAGGGGTTTACTTATGTTTATATAGAGTCGAGGAGGGTTCGAATGGTATATGGTGAAGAGGGAATTAGGTTCATTATTCGTGAGCTACCTAACGTGATAGATCACGTTAAGCTGCATTTTTTTGTTTTGTTTAGTGTGTGTGTGAAGTGTAGAGTATACGCATGCATGATTGTGATTTTATGATATATTAATCTCTATAAGAGACATTTTTGAAATTGATTTTTTTTTTTGTAAGTTATTACATGCAATGCTATTACAAATAATAAAAAAATAATTAGAATAGAAAATGATATAATAGTTTTTTAAAATTATTGATTAGAATATGGAAAGTATGTATTTTGCATTAAAGAGGTTATTTATTATTTATTTTCTTAATTATTTTTAACACTATATATTTTAAAATAATAATCAATTCATATATATTCAGAAAAAAATTATTCAAACTCTTGCTATATTTTTCACTATAATTTATTATATTTTATTTGAATATATATAAAAAGAAAGTTGAAAAATATTTTACTAATTTTATAAAAAGTTAGACACAAGAAAACTATTTTTTCAAAAAACCAGAGTCATTTAACGGTGCATATTAGATATATGTTTTCAATATTATAAGTTTTTGTGGGTTAGCCCAAATAATATTTTAGTTCTCTGCAAAACAGATTAAATAGATAAATTATTATAAAATTCCTATAAAATTAATTTTTTAAAAAAAATTCAAAATTTTTTTTTTATAAAAAATTATTNAAAAAAAAAAAAACTCAAGCAAAAACAGAGAGTTATGGAGACGATGTCACATATTGTGACTCCGATCTTCAATGGTGAGAATTATGGGTTTTGGCGCATCAAGATGAAAACAATTTTCCAGACAAAGAAACTGTGGGAAATTGTTGAAGGAGGAGTTCCAAATCCACCCGCACAAGGAGATCATAGCCCTGAAGCCGTGCAACAAAAGACACGGTGTGATGAAGCATCTTTAAAGGATCTGACCGCATTGCAAATTCTTCAAACTGCAGTCTCGGATTCAATATTTCCGAGAATCGCACCAGCAGTCAATTCGAAAGGTGCTTGGGATGCATTGGAGTCTGAATTTCAAGGAACTCCGCAAGTACGAGTGATAAAACTTCAATCGTTATGAAGGGAGTACGAAAATCTGAAAATGAATGAAGGTGAAAACATCAAAGTTTTCACAGGAAAGCTAATTGATTTGAGAAATCAGTTAAGGGTTCATGGAGAAGAGAAGACTGATTATCAAATCGTCCAGAAAATTCTCATTTCTCTCCCAGCAAGATTTGACAGCATAGTGGCTGTGATGGAGCAAACGAAGGATCTAACTTCGTTGCCGGTAACAGAGTTGATAGGAACTCTGAAGGCACATGAGCAGCGTGTGTCGTCTCGCAGTGAAAGCATGACTGAAGGAGCATTCCATGCTCAACCAAGAGGAGGAAGTTCTGGTTTTAAACCAGAAAATGGCAAAAAGTGGTGTGGTGTTTGTAAGAAGAACAATCACACGGAAGCCGACTGTTGGAAGAAACATAGCACGGCTGATTGGCAAAAAGGTTCAAGGAACAAAAAAGAATGTTACAACTGTGTAGAAGTTGGACATTTATCGAGAGAGTGTCATTCGAAGAAGTACGAACGAGGGCAGATGAGTCTTGAGGATGAAGATGATGGAGTTCACATGCTTTTTAGTGCAAGTGAAGAATCACCGAAAACCATAAAAGAAGATGAATGGTTGGTGGATAGTGGCTGCACAAATCACATGATGAAGGAAGAGAATCACTTCACAAGGCTAGACAGAAGCATTAAAGTTCCAATCAAAGTTGGAAATGGAGAAATCGTAATGACTGCCGGGAAAGGAGATATCACTATCATGACGATTAGAGGAGGAAGAGTGATGAAGGATGTCTTTCTAGTTCCTGGATTGGCAAAGAATTTGCTAAGTGTTCCGCAAATGATATCTCATGATTATAGGGTTTTGTTTGAGAACAAGCTATGCATAATCTATGATCCTAAGGGGAAGAAGGTTATGGAGATACAAATCGTTCAGAAAAGTTTTCCAATCAAGTGGAACTCTTCTCAAGAAAGTGCAAAAATTGCCCATGAGGAAGAAGACGTGAAGAATGTGGATATTTCACAAAACGTAGCGTTGAAGAACTTAGAAGAAAGCTTGGAGTGAAGCCGAGATATGATTAAGGGGGAGTGTTGAACCATAATCAAATCTCGTATAAGGTTTATAAGTCAAAGTCACATTCGTATAAGTTAGTTACTTATTTAAGAGTCACGAATTGACATTCGTACAGTTGTGTCTCTTCATATAGTTGTATCTCTTTATACAGTCATGTTGTTTCAAACACAATGGTTCAGTTTGTATAAGTATAGATCGAGTCTGATCTTTGTAACATCAGCAAGAGTGTAATACAATCAAGTTAATAAAAGTTTTTTTATTACATTCATACTCTGTTTTTTCTTCATAACCGTAAAACACCAAACACCAACAATTTATCTTTGCCGTTAGCCTCTACGAAGCTTCAAGGAAGGTGGATTTGAAGAAATCCCATATAAACATCGCTGTTTCAGAATTTGTCGGAGCTTTCCTCTTCTCCAGCGCAGGTTATCAGATTTGGTGTTCCGCCTTCCTTCTACTGCAATATTTTCTGCGATTCCAGCCTCGAAACTTTCTTCTCTTCAACAACATCAATCTTCTTCTGGTATGTTTTGTTTCAACTGGAATGAGAATAGAGGGTTTAGGTTTAGTCTCATGGATTTGTCTCTGGAATTGCTTAATCTAAAGGGAAAAGAATAGGTTGGTCGGTTTGTTTTCAGGAGTTAAATCAGTGTGAAGGCTTTGCTAAATGATTTATGTGTTTGGTTGATGCATTATGTTATTGGAGTTTTGTTGATTTCTGTGTCAAATGCAAGTATTATTGAGCGCCCACCAAGTGTTTGGTAAAATGCCAGAGAAAAAGAAAAAAATAACAGGTTGATATTAGCTAATGAATAGGAATGAGATAGTTGAAGAATTTCAACAGATTGCAGACACAATCTCCTTTTGTCAAGTGATGGGTACAAAAAACTTTGAATTTTATGAGAAAAAATGGTTGTATGTACCTCTGAGGGACCATGCCAAGCTCTCCAAGTATCAAAATAATACCTATGAGGGAGTAATGCTAGATCTCCAAGTATATACCAAAAGTTTTCATATGGTTCTGAAGAACATATGCATTTTTATCTCTATAGCAAATAGAGAAATCTGTCTACATCTTCATGTGATGCTTCATCAACTCATGCTTCTACCAAGTTAGCTCTATTTCGGGTTTCAAACTTAGCATAGTTGTTCCACCCAGGGGGGGGGATATTAGAGAATCAAGAAGAATCCCAAGATAATGTCTCATGATAAGCCTATTAATCCATGTATCTAAGGTTCTTAGCAAGATTCTCTTATCTCTATAAATATTTGTAATGACATTGAGAGAAACAAATTTGGGAGTTGCAACTTTGTACAACTCCCCTCTTCTCATTTTATGAAATCAATCTAAAATCAAAAGATTTTGGTGACAACTTAAAACCTTTCCATCTTTTTTATTTTCTTGCATCTAATAAAGCTCATATGAGCTATTTTCTGTTTCAATAAATCTCTATAGAGCTATGTTTCTTCTTGTTATGAAGTTAATTACATGGTATCAGAGCATCAGGTTATCAAGGATCTATGGGTTCAACTTTCTATTTCTTTAGCTTCTGCTCGTTTTAACGATTAGAGATTTGTGGGTTTTAAAAAAAAAAACCACGTGATTTATCTTTGTCGTTAGCCTCCACGAAGCTTCAAGGAATGTGGATTTGAAGAAATCCCACAGAAACAGTGTTGTTTCAGAATTTGTCGGAGCTTTCCTTTTCTCCAGCGCCGGATTTGGTGTTCCGTCTTCCTTCTACTGCGATTCCAACCTCGAAGCTTTCTTCTCTTCAACAACATCAATCTTCTTCTGGTATGTTCTGCTTCAACTGGAATGAGAATAGAGGGTTTAGGTTTAGTCTCATGGATTTGTCTCTGGAATTGCTTAATCTAAAGGGAAATGAATAGGTTGGTCGATTTGTTTTCAGGAGTTAAATCAGTGTGTAGGCTTTGCTAAAAGATTTATGTGTTTCGTTGATGCATTCTATTGCTGGAGTTTTGTTGATTTCTGTGTCAAATGCAAGTATTATTGAGCGCCAACCAAATATTTGGTAAAATTCCAGAGAGAAAAAAGGTTGATATTGGCTAATGAATAGGAACGAGATAGTTGAAGAATTTCAACAGATCGTGGACACAATCTCCTTTTGTCAAGTGATGGGTACAAAAAAGTTGGAATTTTGTGAGAAAGAATGGTTGAATTTACCTCTGAGGGACTATGCCAAGCTCTCCAAGTATCAAAAGAATACCTCTGAGGGAGTAATGCTAGATCTCCAAGTATAGACCAAGAGTTTTCATATGGTGATATAAGACTCAGAATCCACTTTGTCTTATTGATCTCACGGTGATCAAAACGCTAACAAGCTTTGCGGAAGTGAGCGATGATAGAGATGGAATGATGGTGGTTTTGATTGACTCTCTCAATCTGTGATGATTGACTCTCTCAATCAGATGATCGAACAAACTACTTGAATCACACAAATAGATTAATCCGAGGCTTCTAAGGAATAGAAGCTTAGAAGAAAAAGATAATTCTCGCAAAGATACTCTTTGGAAGAAAACAAAAAATACTTAGATCAATTCTGGGATTGAAAGGTGATTTGTAAAATGAGTTTAGCTGAGCTTTTATAGGCTCAAATATAAATACTTACACGTTTTTACATTAATATAAAAGAGAAAAAATAGCTAAAATAAATTATGGTCTTCAACTCCTTTAATTTATCCCTTAGTCTTTAATGGAAAGCTTTTTTTGAGAAGTATGAACAAAGGTGATATATTTCTTGATTCTTTGAAGCTCTTAAGATGTCTAGAATCTTCTAGAATAAATGGAGGGTCAATGATTTCCAACACACAATCAGCCTCGGTAATTAATACGTATTTGACCAAACCGAATAAATAAGTCTTCTTTAATTCTGACAATTATTCTTCTGGTTCGGTTTGTTTAAGTGATGGTTTGATGACCTCATCATATTGTTCTAAAGAACATCTGCATTTTTATCTCTACTGCAAATAGAGAAATATGTCTACATCTTCATGTGATGTTTCATCAACTCATGCTTCTACCAAGTTTGCTCTATTTCAGGTTTCAAACTTAGCGTAGTTGTTCCATCCACGCCAAGTTTGCGGGGAGTATTAGAGAATCCATAAGAATCCCAATATAGTGTCTCATGATAAGTCCATTAATCCATGTATCCAGAGTTCTTAGCAAGATAGTCTCTTATCTCTATAAATATTTGTAATGATATTGAGAAAAACAATTTTGGGAGTTGCAACTTTGTTCAACTCTCCTCTTCTCATTTTATGAAATCAATCTAAAACTCTTTTGATCTTGGTGACAACTTAAAATTTTTATATCTTATTTATTTTCTTGCATCTAATAAAGTTCATATGAGCTATTTTCTATTTCAATAAAACTCTATAGAACTATGACCCTTCTTGTTATGAAATTACTTACAATATATACTATTAAAACATGAGAGCATTTTGTGTCCAAACATATATTTATATAGATATTTTTATAATTTATCTAGATTAATTATACATGTTGTCAAACAAGTTACAAATATTCAAAAAGTCAACAGAAAAAATTTCCAAAACGATTTTGTTGGATTTTCTCTTTGTCCCCGATTTGCTTTGTTTCGAGAAAATATCTGAAGGGGTCATCAGAGTAATTTCACCGTTGAGATTATCTAGAAAACAATCGAAATCAAAATCATATGGAAGGTTACAAAGAGATTAGAGGAAAAATCGTTCACCATCGCAATCTCCTCTAACACTGCGACTTTGATTGCTTCGATTTTTCCTCAATTTTACGGCACAACATCTTCGTTGTTGCAGATTGTGCCGTAAAATTAAGGAAAATCGAAGCAATCAACACTACAAGAATGCAAGCGATTTCCGACGGCCATATCGGTCGGGAAACCGTCGGAAAACGTCTTTTCCGATGAAATTCCGACCGATTTTGCCCGTCGGGACTATCGCGTCGGAAATCAAAAATGGTCGGAAATCGGTTGGATGGATTCCGACGAATATTAATAGTCGGGGAATTCCCGACGATTTCCCGACGGGACTAAATTTCCGACCAATTCCGGATCGGATAATTTCCGACCAATTCCAGACCGGATAATTTCCCACCAATTTCGGACCAGATAATTTCAGACCAATTCTGGATCGGATAATTTCCGACCAATTTCCGACGGATAATTAAAAAACAGTATTTTAAAAATTTTTAAAATTAATGATTTTGTTTTAAATTAAATTAAATTAATAATTCGAAAAAGAAAATTAAAATTAAAATATAATAATTGTTTTGAAATAAAATAAAATTGTTTTGAAATTACAAAAACATTAAAATTAAATTCCCGTTCCTGATCCCGTGCCCGTGCTCGGGAAATCCGAGAACTTCGCTTTCATCCAATCCGTCAGGCCAGTGATTTCCGACCGGATGTGAAAGTTCCTCCCCGATTGTTGGACTAACTCCTCGATGGACATGATTCATGAGCTTGACTGTGCGACTCCGGGACATTCGCACTTTGTCTTGGTATAGGGGTCTCCGATGGCGGATCGTTGTGTTGATGTGGTTGAATGCCTCGAGACGAACCACCGCGGCGAATGTTATCGAAACCAGAAAAAAATTATGAAAATTTAGAATTTATTTTATATGCCAAAAAAATTTATATAACATAAAAATTTTAAAAATCACTTGTAAAATGCCAAAATTTTACTAATATTCTAAAAAAAATTCTAAAACACTTATAACATTTAAAATCACATGTAAAATGAAAAAAAATCATTTAAAATCACTAGTAAAAGAAATTTAAATCGCTTGTAAAATGCAGAAAAATGTTCTAAAATTCTTAAAAAAATTAAAATCACTTGTGAAATAATAAAACTATTTCACAATTAACACAAAAATATTTTCCTATTTTTTCAATATTATTTCTAAAATATTTAAACACAAAATCCACATTATTAACCTAACAACAATCTAACCTAAATTCTAACCTTTCATATTTAATCAAATCTAACAAACCTAACAACTATAACAAATTATTAACCTAAAATCTAACAAATCTAACAAATTAAACAAATCTAACAAATTAAACAAATCTAACAAAATCGATTAGGGAAAAAAAAAATTCTTACATGGCTAGATGGGCGACGACGGCGGCGTGGAGGCAAATCCGGCGAGGGTCTTCGACGGCGGCGGCGGCGACCTAAAGAAGAAGAGAGAGAAGTTAGCAAGGAGGGGAGAAGAGGAAGAAGAAAAGAGAGAGGAGAAGATACCTTGGACGGTGGCGGCGAGGGGAGGGGAACAGCGGACGGCGGCGGCGACAAGAGAGAAGGAGAGAAGAGATCCAAAGAAGGAGAGAAGATGAAAGGAAATGAGGAAGAAGAAGAACAATTTTTGATTTATTGAACCCATACGGTCGGGATCCGGTCGGAAATTTTTAATAAACCGCGTACAATGAATTTCGATAAATTTTGTTTGGCGGTTTATTTCCCGGGTTTTTTTTTAGTAAATTTCGATAATTTAATATTCGTCGGAAATTGGTCGGTAATTTCCGACCAATTTCCGACCATATAGGGTTTAGGGTATGAAGTCCTAAATCTGAATACCGTATAGGCTTTAAAAAACTTATAAACATCTTATGTCTGAAAACAATTTGGCAAGGTAAACATAAATAGAGTATATGACGATTTTTATGAATCGATATGAGAATGGGTTTAACCTCTCTTAACGAAACATATAACTTATACTTACACTTTTCATTTTCTTGTAAGGTTTGGATTAAATGCTCAAAAATATTGATTCTTAAGATAGTTAGACATTGAATTATTTGAAAAGATCATATCTAACCCTAGCAAACATAAGTGTAATCAAATTTTTACGGTTTGAGGTTTCGAAACCCCGTATGGTCGGAAATTGGTCTGGAATTTCCGACCAATTTCCGACCACACATAGTATAGTTTTAGCCGAGGAAAGTTTTAGCCAGGGGATTCAATTTTCCTCGGATAAAACTAAAACCGTCGGAAATTGGTCGGAAATCTAAATAAAAATGTTCGAAAAATGCTAAGTAAAAACCGTCGGGAATTGGTCGGAAAAACGGAATTAAGAAAATTTATCCTGAGTGCCTAAATAATATTAACACGTTTATTGTGAGTTTATGAAAGTTTTCCGACCAATTTCCGACCATATATGAAGATTTTCCGAAAAATGCTGATATGTGTCCACTAAATCGGCGATAACTCATGGAATATTACTAGGAATGAGCTGAAACCACTCTCATTGGAAAGATAACTCAATTTCAAATCTGTCTACAATATTTGAGATTAAACTGGGTACGGAAAGATTTCCATCCGACATGATCTTTAAGCTGATTCGGATTGGCTCTGCATTTTCTGACAGTGACATATCTTCAATAAATCTCCCGTATCTCCTGAACCGCTGATCGTAATGACATGAATCTACTTGAGTTGGAAAGCTAACTCAATTTCGCATGACTTTCATCAAGAGCTTCCAAGCTAAATCCATCGGAAAGGCTTTCGTTTGACTAGTTTTATAGTCCCCGTCAGAAATTGGTCGGGATTTCCAACCAAATTCCGACCGTATATGAAGATTTTCCGAAAAATGCTCAATCCCGTCGGAAAATGGTCGTAATTTCCGACCAAATTCCGAACATATATGAATATTTTCCGAAAAATGCTAAGTGTAAAAATATCATTTATAAAATGCTAAGTGTATAAACACTTAAAATTAACAATTTATACCACACAAGTTTATAAACACTTTAAAATTTGCGAAATATTAGTATTTCATACCATAAATCCTAATTGGTCGGAAATTTGTCGGAAATTTCTGACCAAATTCCGACCAAATTCCGACCATATAGGGTTTAGGGTATGAAATCCTAAATTTAAAAACCATATAGGATTTAAGAAAATTCTACTAATCTTATTTACTAACAACTAAATTAATAGGTAAACATAAAATGGATCATATGACGATTTATATGAATCGATTCGAGAACGAGTGTAACCTTTCATAACGATACATATAACTTATACTCACACTTATCGGTTTCTTGTCGGGTTTTGATTAAAAGCTTAAAAAGAATGATTATTAAGATATTTTAACATTGAATTCTTTCAATATATCATATCTAACCTTAGCAACCATAAACGTAATCAAATTTTTACCATTTGGGGTTTCGAAACCACAAATGGTCGGGAATTCGTCGGGAATTCCCGACCGATTACCGACGGGGTGAGAACACAAGTTTTAAATGTATAGCAACACGCTTATTTTATGTTTGTAAAAAAATATTAAATCAGAATTTCTGACCGATTTCCGACCATATATGACCGGTCTTTATATCGTCAGAAATCGGTCGGGAATTCCCGACCAATTTCCGACGGGACAAAAATGGTCGGGAATTTCCGACCGGTTTCCGACCGGGTTTATTCCATCGGTATTTAGTCGGAAAACGGTCGGAAATTTCCGACCGTTTTATTTCGGTCGGAATTCCGGTCGGGAATCGTCTTGTTTTCTTGTAGTGCAAAGTCGCAGTGATAGGTATTGAGTCATAGATGATGATTTCTGAAGCAAATTCCAGTTATGTCTGTATCCGATGGCTGCAGAGGAGGCAGTATTTTCTCCGTTGTGACTGTGAGAGAAGAAACAGAGACGAAGAAGTAAATTTTGTGTTTCTACTCCGACGTGTATGAGAATCAAGTGATTTCCCAAAATGGATTATGAAGTACCGATCGAAATCGTCGAAAAAGACGGAGTAATTTCAATGGTATATGATTATAAAACAAGCAAAATTAATTATGTCAATAACACTGAAATTATATTTTATTTCTTATTTTACACTTGTATATTATAAAATTTAATTTACAAAACAACTTTATCCCGCGCGAACGCACGGATTAGAATCTAATATTAACTTTTAAATTTTTCAAAATGTCGGAAAAGAAACATATCCCATTATGGAAACGAAAGCTAATTTTGTATATATATATGTATTTCAAGCAATAAATAAAAGTCAACGTGGTGAATAAGGGGCATTAACATTTTACCAATTCAGAGAAAGAGTAAATCTTTGGAGGCAAAAAGAAGTCAAATACATTTTTTGGTTTGGATTTCAAAATCCAGTAAAATTCATGAACCAATAAACTAATCACATTAATTCAACAGACGCACAAAGAAACTTTTTGAATTGATATAATCTAATGTTGCCGTCATTAATTACCACAATATCTCGCAAGAGTACTTAGCAAAAAAAAAAATATCTCGCAAGAGAAGGCTTCTTTCATTTGCCTATTTACAGGTTTAGGAGATGAGATAGATTATGGTATGAATTATCGTGTGTTGATTAACAGAAAATATAGAGATCAATTATTCATTGTGGAAAGCATCATCTCTTTCGTTGAGAAACTAAAAAAATATATGTTTCGGTTTGTAAATCATTCATCTATTGATGAAAATATGGCAATGTTCTTACAATATGGTTTATCAGAAGATTCAGAGCCAACGACAAATGATGATGTTATTGCTCGGGAGATTCAACAACAATATCAAAACAATTTGATGTTTGACGATTTTGCTATTGCTTTGGAGATTCAGCGAGAAGAAGGTATATAAATCATTTATACATATACAATTTTTAGTTTTCAAGAGGAAAGTATTTTTATGATTTCGTTTGTATATATATAGTTTTAATTCTCACTGTGTCTTACAAAAAAGTGATCGTATTCTTTTTTTGTTTTTAATGAATTTAAACAAACATATAAGTAATGATTTAACAATTAAGTTATGTGAATCTTGTAAACGAGAATCACCTCATTGTTGTATTGAATTTCACAGTAAATTATTTATATGATGATGAAGGATATGCAAGAACGTTGCAAGACATAGAGGGTAATTTTGTTATGCTTCTATATACTTTGTTTTAAGTTTGAAATCACTATACACTTCAAACAGTATATAATTAATCTTTAAATAAAACAATTTTTTAAGTACAACGTCTAGAACTTTCAACTCTTTCATACCAAAAAAAAAACTTTCAACTCTTATATAACCTTTGATCAACATGGTTAGGGCAAGCAAATGATTCACAAAACCATAAATACGTAAATTAATCATATATATATATATATATATTTGTAAAACTAAAATGATATCGATATTCAAAAACCAAAATAAAAGTACCTATAAATCATTTTATGGTACTTACAATTCTATTTGTTTTGCAGGTAATCTGCCGACTTCTCTAAGCGATGATGAAAAACTTGCTCGATATTTGCAACAACAAGATGAATGTAAATATATATATTTGTTTCATTTTATGCTTTAACTTTATAAATTTCTTTTCCTTGACGAATTATCCTTTCATGTTTATAATCCCCAGCGGCAAATAGTACGGACATGGATATCCAAGAAACCCATCAATACCAACCCATACAAGGTATTACATAATGAGCATGTAAATTGTATTACATACATATTATGATTTAACCCGTGCTATAGCGCATAGTATTTTGTTTTAAAAAAATGTTTTGAAATATAAGAGAAATTGTTTTTATATTTTCTGAATTTTATAATATGTATAACTAATGATTATAGATAAAATTGTCAAACCGGGTTAACTTGTTTACTTAATTAACCCGTTTTGCAGTAGATTAAAATATTATTTGGGCTAACTCGAAAAACCTATAATTTTGAAAATATCAACTCTAATATGCACCGCATATTAAAAATATTTGGATTGTGAGTTTTGTGGTCGATCAACAAACTATTTAAAATATTAATTTTCTCGTGTCTAACTCTATAAAAATAGTTAAATATTTTTCATATATATATATATATATATATTCAAATAAAAATATAACAAACTATATTAATTGTCAAATATATATATATATATATATATATATATAGTAAATTGAGTATACCATCTATTTTTAAAACTAAAAACTAATATTCTGACTTGCGAGATCCATTTTGTGGGCATTTGAAAATGAAAATCCTAACTTGTCACATGGCGCGCTAACCTGGTTTTTTAACCCATTTTGCAGTAGAATAAAATATTATTCGGGATAACTCGTAAAGAACTACAATCTTAAAAACATCAACTCTAGTATGCACTGCTTAATGACTATGAGTTTTGTGGTCAGTACACGAACTCTTAAGAAATCAATTTTCTCGTTTCTAACTCTTTATAAAAATAGTAAAATATTTTTCAAATTTTGTTTTGATATATATTCAAATAAAATAATACAGATTATAGTGAAAAATATTGCAATATTTCGAATAGATATTTTTTTGAATATATATATAGATTGATTTTTATTTTAAAATATGTAATATTTTTAATATCATTATAATTTAAAAACTAAATAGTAAATATCCTCTTTAATGGAAAACAAATACTTTCCATATTCTCTTTAGTAATTTTGAAAAACAATTATATATTTTCCTATTTCAATTTTTTTTTGTGAACATAACATGTAATAACTTGCAAAATAAAGTTCATTTTACTAAATGACTCCTTAAATAATAATATAGTGATTTATGTATGTATTGGTTAAGAAACTTCAATTAAGTTAGGATTTTTAAGTTTCTATTTTTTTTTCTTTTATGATGTTAATCAAGTTACTTAAAATTTATTGTTAAAAATGCTCAAAAGCAAAAATGTGAAATATGTAGAATCCTGATAGAATTGTATATTATCATATATAAATTCATGACTTTGTTCGATACTTATTACGCTAACGCTTTCCTTCAATATGCAGTGAATCATCCGTCCATACCTCAACGTGATGCTCCCTCGGTAATAGTGATTTTTTTTTAACTTCTGAAAATTTATTACTTAGAAAAAGTTACGTAAGTTTATGAAAACAGTAATAGCTAGTAACTGAGTATAAGATAAATCAACTATTATGTTTTTATTTTCACCAAATTTATGGTTTTATGCTTTTTTCTTAACCCAAATTTACACACATATTAGTTGAACTAAATTGATTGTATTTTTTTTTGAACAAACTACTAAATTGATTGTTTATTGCAAAACTTTTGTTTTGGGCTATATTTTAGACTAGTAGAGGATTTTTTCACTATGAAGATGATGATCACTTCTCGGGTCATCATACACATACTCGTACCTCTTCAAATATTTCATCAATTAATTCCCATAATGTTCCTACTAATGGGAACATTGATCCCGCAAATATGACGTATGAGGTATGCATCGTGCTAACTCAATATTTTCATCCAAATGTTAGTATATATGGTTTCTGATCTTGAAATTAAAACTTATATATTTCTATTAATTTTTTTTTATTTGGATGAAAAGGAATTGAATGAGTTAGAAGACGTCAGTAGAGGATTATCGCAAAAGAGGATCTCCAAATTACCTACTCATAAGTATGGTAGTAAAACCAAAACTCGGTGGTGGCAAATTAAGAAAAATAAATTTGTTGCAACTGATACTCAGTAAGATCATATCCCTATATTATTATTTTTAAAAATCTTGTTTATAAGGTGGGTCCTCATTTGGATATTTTTTTTGTTACTAAACCAATTGAATCATATAGTTAATGATTATTGCTATGAAATATAAGTTTTGGTTTAGACCATGATTCTAATTTTTTGTTTGATTTGGTTTGAGTGTTATTATAGGTGTTCGATTTGCCTTGTCGACTATGTGATGGGAGATAAGATAACAACTTTGCCGTGTAATCATATCTACCACAAGAATTGCATTTCATTTTGGTTGAAAAAAAACAACGTATGAACTAAATTCAGGCTACATTTCTATTATGTATTGTGTTTGGTACATATTTGTATATTCTAATGAATATAATGTTAATTTTTTTTGTGCAGACGTGCTGCGTTTGCAAAGCCGAGGTTTAATCCATAATGCTAATTCTTGTCGTACCATAATGTTTACCAATCTTTGTTATTCTTCTTAATTTTAAACTTGATCGTTAAATTAAATGAATACTCGTGCCTATGTGTGAGTTTATATATATCAAACATGTGTTTTTTATTAGCTTCTAAACATTGTGGCATGTTGGTGTGGAATGATATAGTAATGATAATTGGACTGATTGGCCACATATATTCTTAAAATACATATTTATGATTTTCATGTAATTAAGTAAGATAATTTGCTCTGGTAGTTGAGCGTCTGGTTTAATTGTATTTTTAGTTGAATGTTAGATGTGTCGAGGTGGATGGCTTATGTAAATCCAAAGCTTTACTTTTCATAAAGTAGAGATTACATTTACAAAATACTATATATATTGAAGGTTTAAAACTTGAAATATTAGTGGAAATTAATGAAGATTATTACATGCTGATAATCAATGTTCCCTTGATCACAAACACAACGCAAATTTATATGGCGTGCTAATTACCTCTCTAATTGATCTAATCAATGGGAGTGGTTATCAATGTCATTAATTACCAAAAATAACTCTGAATAAAAGCTTTAAGAGTTTCTTAAAATGGTCGATCGATGGGAGTGATTGCAGTCTGAATCCTTTTGAGTTTTGACAAAACATAATCAATTTTTCTGTTTGGCTTTTTCTCTCGACATAACAACCGAGGATGCAGCCTAACCTGGTGGAAATTGATGAAGCCTTGGCGGCGTCTCTGCTGTATGATAGTCCCGAATCGACAATTGACGATGCAGCTATTGCAAGGCAGATTCAACCACAAGAAGAAGGTAAAATCGTTTATAAGGTTTGTTGTAATGAACCAATATCCAATTCGGTTTGGTCTAGTTTGTTTTCAGCTCAGCCTTGATTCAGTCCGGCTCTGATTTGGCTTTTTATATCTCTACGATATTATTTAAGAATACATTTTTAAAAATGAAATTTGTTTTGTAAGTTATTACATGAAATACCATTACAAATAATAAATAATAATTGAAATAGGAAATAATATAATAGTATTTTAAAATTATTGATTAGAATATGGAAAGTATATATTTTACATTAAAGAGGTTTTTATTATTTAATTTCTTAATTATTTTTAATACTATATATTTTTAAATAATAATCAATTCATAAATATTCAAAGAAAAAAAAATATTCAAATTTTTGCTATATTTTTCACTATAATTTATTATATTTTATTTGAATATATATAGAAACAAAAGTTGAAAAATATTTTGCTAATTTTATAATAGGTTAGACACAAGAAAACTATTTTTTAAAAAAGTTCATACACTAACCACAAAAACTAGAGTCTTTTTTTTTGGTCGAACTAGAGTCATTTAACGGTGTATATTAAAATTATGTTTTCAAGATTATAAGTTTTTGCAGGTTAGCCCGAATAATATATTAGTTCACAGCAAAACTGGTTGAATAGACAAATTATTACAAATTGACAACTTTATCTATAATCATTAGTTAGCTATGTTGTAAAATTCAGATAAAAATATTTTTTTTAAATTACTCCGCGCTATAATTAACACGAGTTAAATCCTAATTATCATTTAAAACTCGACCCAACCTATGGTAAGAACAACGATTTGTTCGGAATTCATCTGGCCCGTTCAGCCTGTGATCGACCTTCGACCTCCTGCGACATTCCCACATATAGTTTTTCGTTTCCTAGATCAACACATGTTTTAGGTTTTTGTCGAATAAAATTTAAGTTTTGATGTGGGATCCTAACAAAATTATTGATCAATTTAGAGCTATCGCTTATTAATTAATGTTTCTTGTTTTATATATATATATATATCATCGATATTGTTCTAGATTTTAGTAGTAGTAGTATAGTATATATTAATCAACTTAAATTTTTTTGCTCAGCGGTTGTGCGTTCTTGATTTTGGTGGAATTCCACACTTTTGTTTTGTCAGCACAAACCGAGAATTTATTTGTAATATAAGCATTTCCTTGCTTCCTTTTAAGCATATATCATATATGATAATCAAATATTGTATTACTAATCTTGATATATATTTTTTTAAACATATTTTTCATCTTGTAGTGAATCATTCGCATTATCGTCGTTACTGTCCTCCTCCACGTTTTGTTTGTTCGTACTGTCCTTGTCCATACTTTCACCTACATGATGTTGCTTCGGTAACTATAATGACTATATTTAATTATAGTTCTTATATTTCCTTTTAAGCTCTAAGAAGAAACACATGTTTTTCGTGTAAAAGTTAATTTACCGCAAAATTTTTATTTTTTTATTAAATATTAGACTAGTGGTGGATTTACTGGCCATAGCTATGGCAATAGCTCCCGAGACCAGTATACACATAGACGTGATTTCTCATATATCGGGTCAAATAGTAGACATGGTGGTTTTCAAAATTTGACCACTGAGGTATAGGCGCAATGTCATCAACCCGATATTTTTTCATGTTTACTTCTTTTTCATGATAGAGTTTAACACACACACATATAGATATGGATTCATTACTTTTGTTATGGGGATGAGTAGGAATTAAATATTATAGAATCGGTGGGAGAAGTCAATAGAGGATTACCTAAATGGAAAATCTCCCGATTACCAACTCATAAGTATGGACAAAAACCCAAATCCAGGTGGTGGTGGCAAAAGAAAGAGAAGTTTGTCGCCGATGATACTCAGTAAGATCATATCACTATATATTCTTCAACTTGTTGGTTATAATATTACATATAAGCTTTTTTTATTTAAATTTTGGTTTGATTTGGATTGGGTCACATTGTAGATGTTCGATATGCCTAGTCGACTATGAGAAGGGAGATAAGATAACTACTTTGCCACCATGTAATCATATCTACCACAAGGATTGCATTTCACAGTGGTTGAAAAAAAGCACGGTATGAACATAAATTCAGTCTAAATGTTTATTTAATCGAATACTACTTGTTTGAGTATATATAGTTATGATGTGTTTGCACAAACTAAAAGATACATACAAAAGAAATTCAATCAAAAATTTCTAATGAAATCATATACTCTTGTTTATGCAGGTATGTTGTGTGTGCAAACGCGAGGTCTATTGTTAGGGTGGTGAATTTTAATTTATCACACTTGAAACTAGAAGAATTTTCATTTGATGGATTTTTTCAAAAAAAAAAAAATATATATTTATTGCAATTTTATTAATGTGTTCACTTAAGAAATATATAAAACATTTGTTGTGCAGATGATATGAACATGTTAAAACATAGCAATATGTGTTGATAAAGACAAGAAAAAACTTTGAAACATAAATTGAAAGTTGCAAAAATAAAATAATATAAATTATGGCATAGAAAATTAAATGAGTTTTTCTCTGGAAAAATGGTGGTGCGTGTGAAAAAATTTAAAAATATTGATTTTCATTGGCTAGACTAAGAAAACATATATACTATAGTTTGGCTCAAGTATTTTAACAAATAAATTTTGCGCTAGAAAAAAACTATATTCTAGATTGAGATGATCAAGGTTAACCAAAAAATCCCTAGTGAAAGATCTACCAAGATTTATCCCTAGTTAATATAATCTATCAATTGACCATGTTCCATTCTAGTCTAATTCACAAGACCCCATATAAAGACTATATACTAGTGTTCTAAAAAGCGGTTTAGGCGGTTGCCTAGGCGGTGCCTAGGCGCTAGGCGTCCATAGACCGTGGCGATTATTTCCTAGACGTTGATATTAAGCGTTATTATTATTAGGCGGTCTAGACGGCCGCCTAGGCGTCCTAGACGGCTCTAGGCGATCTTAGGCGGTTCAACAAAATTGTTAATCAGTTAACATTTTTTTTTGTTCGGTGTAATTTTTGAATTTTTAACTACATATAATTAGATTTATAAAATTTGATTTCATAAATACATGGTTATAAAAGTTTATATGGTATTTTTATGAATAGAATGAATGTGTTTGTCTAATTCTCATTTATGATTTAACATTTTGATTTTTCAAATGAATGTTTTTGTCTAATTCGAATATATGATATTTTTTAATGTTTTAGTTTTTTTTATTTATAAGATTTCTTTTTATTTTTGTGTGTAATTTGAATTTTGAATCTATTTTAAGATTTATAATATTTAAATTTTATTATTTATGAGTTAAATATGGTACTTCATATGCTGTTGTCTATAAAAATATGTCGTATATATTGATTTATCTTGTATTCGCCTAAACCGCCTAAGAATCGCCTAGGCTCCGACTAGGCGTTCTAGGCGCTAGACGTTGTATCACCGCCCGATTAGCGCATAATGCTTTCTTGAACACTGCTATATACTCACACATAGCTAAAGAGATAAAAATAAATATAGATGAATGGATAACCATAATTAAAGAGATAAAGATCATATGTTAAGAAATTATTTCACTATTTCATAGATTGGAAATGGTTTAAATCCAAAAAACGTAGAGATAATAAATCCCTAACTAGTAAAATAATTCGGACTGGTTGGACCGACTCCAATTATTTTTATTTGAATCAATTGAAACTTAATGAAATGATTTGAATCAGATTAAAATTAACCGATGAAAGAGTATATTTTAATTGTACTTTTAGTTGAATGTGAAATATGAAAAGCCAAAACTCTACTTCTCATAAATTAGAGATTACATTTACGTTAAAAGTTTAAAACCACGAATATTAGTGAAAATTAATGGAGATTACATGCTGATAGTTTTCTCTTGATCACGAACACACGACACAAATTTATATCATCATATGGCGTGCTAATTACCTCTTTAATTGATCGGTTAACCAATGTCATTAACTACCAAAATTAACTCTCAATAAAAGCTTTAAGAATTTCTTAAAATGATTGAGTGATGAGAATGACTGTATCCTTTTGAGTTTTGACAAAACATAATCAATTTTTCTGTTTCTCTTGTTTTCTTCAAAATAACAACCGAAGATGCAGTCGAACCAGGTGGAAATTGATGAAGCCTTGGCGGCGTCTCTACTGTATGATTGTCTCGAATCGACAATTGACGACGACACAGTTATTGCAAGGCAGTTTCAACAACAAGAAGAAGGTAAAATCGTTTATAATTAAGGTTTGTTGTAATGAACCAATATCCGATCCGGTTCGGTGTGGTTCGTTATATTATATATATCATCCATATTGATTGACCATTACTTATGATCATCTATTTTTGTTGTTACAAACTTATATATAGAAGCTCGTATGAAATCTTTGACTGCTGATGAAGAGCTGGCAAAAGAATTGCAAGATATGGAAGGTAATTTTGCTATGCTTCCAAATTTAATAAATCAACATTACACTTTTTAGTCAATGAATTAATTCACTAGTGTTATGAAGAAAACATATTTTCTCAAAACATCATTTTCTTAATTTAATCTTGCCCAAAAATACTTAAAAGTTGAATATTAATTTTAGTCACTTGAAAGTACAATAACTGCAATATTTATTTGAGATATATCTATGCACATCTATTTAATTATTTGATTCGTACCAAACGTTCTGCTAAATGCAGGTAATCCTCAAATCTCTTTAAGCGATGACGAAAATTATGCTAAATTGTTACAAGAAAAAGAATGTAAGTGTACATATTATTTTTATTTTATTTGATGAAGAATGTACCATCATATATATTTTTTGGTAATGTATGTCTAAATTGTTCTGTATCCCAAGATATGACGAATGATGTTGTTTTGAGGGACGATGTTAACCAAATTACCCATCAGTTCCAAGACCTAGAAGGTACTAAACGTAGAATTCCCAACATTATATATATTGTAAAGTAATGTTGAAATAGTTTATATGTACGTTTAATCTTAATCTGTAGTGAACCACTCGACCTCCCTTCACCGTGGTAGTTCCTCACATCAACAAAGTAATGTTGGGAGTTCCTTAGATCCTTCATCTCACAGTTTGCAGTCTTTTCCTCCTAATGTTGATATTGATCCTGACAATATGACTTATGAGGTATATATTCACACAATAACAACGATGTATATAGATATTTATAACGACATGACATTATAGAAGAACTTATATAGAAGATGTAATATCTCTGGTTAGGAACTAAATGAACTGGGAGAATCGATCGGTACGGTGAGCAAAGGATTGTCGAAGAGTAGAATCGATCAACTACCAACTCATAAATTCAGCGCGACCTCATGGTTTAAAAAGAAAATTTCTAGCTCTAAAAACACTCAGTAAGATCATAATCTATGCTCTTTTTTTCTTTGTTTATATAATTATAGGTATGAATAGTTTCTATATCCCCATATTACCACTCTTTAATACTATGTTTTATATAAAAAGTCGTTTTCTGTTTTTAAACAGAATACATTTTTAAAAAGTAATTTGTCTAATATATTTTTTGTTATTACTATATCTTTTTTTAACTAAATTTCTATCATTTTGATTTTCTATTTGACGAAAATATTAAGCCACATTTTTTGTGAAACATAATTACAATTTTAAATCCGATGTTTTGCGAAATAGAGTTAACATTAGGTTTGTCTTTGTTCAATGTTATAAATATAAGTACTGGTTTAGCATGGGATTCTAAATTGGTTTGTGTTGGTTTGGTGGATATTGAAGGTGTTCGATCTGTCTTAACGAATTCAAGCAGGGGGATACGCTATTGACTTTGCCATGTGCTCATATCTATCATAAAGAATGCATTTCAAATTGGTTGGAGCAAAACAAGGTAAGAACATAATTATTAGTCTAAATTATTTTGTATTATGTGATATCATGATACGCACCTCAAATATTAAGTAAAGTTAAATATTACATTTTAGATGTTATTGTTTTGTTTATGTAGATTTGCTGCGTTTGCACAGCGGAGGTTGGGCCATAATGCTAATGCGCGTTGGAGTGTTCTGGTTAAGATTGTATTTTCTCCGTTTTACAATAAGTGTCATTCAAGAATTTTTTTATATATAATAAATGTCACTTTAGATTTTTAATACAAAATTTGATACAAAATATAAAATGTAACATCAGTTCTAATGAAGAATTCTAAAAATTATTATATATTTTAAAGGTATAATTGAATTTTTTTATGTTTTATTAATTTGTGTGCAAAATATCAAAACGATACTTATTATGAAACGGAGAATATTAAATAAATGAAAATTATTTGAGTTATTATTAGAAAATAAGAAAAAAGTACCGGTAAATATATGGATAAAAATATAGGATATTATCATTATAAATCAATCTCTAAAATCATAATTATTTTGTATTCGTATGCATCGTTAATATACCAATATTTAATGCGCTACTTATTTATATAAAGCTCTAAAAATATTACAAACTGATAGAAATTTATTCGCTAAGGTAGATATCTACA
This sequence comes from Eutrema yunnanense, assembly GCA_002933935.1. NCBI lineage: Eukaryota > Viridiplantae > Streptophyta > Magnoliopsida > Brassicales > Brassicaceae > Eutrema > Eutrema yunnanense. The sequence goes on along the minus strand of PKML01043708.1, from coordinate 108,933 downwards.
TGCCGTAAAAAGTAGATGTCTAGATAGAAAAAATAGCATGATAATAAAAAAAATTACGTATTCTACAACACTTAGGATATATAAATAAGCCGTATAAGAAAATTATTTAATAAATTAAATTTCTACGTAGAAGAATAACACGCTATGCAAAATATCATCCATCCCATACGAAAGTAAAATTTATTACGGTGATGTGGGAACACGCATTTTGAGAATTCTGCGATCTAATAGAACAGACCACCAAAACGACATAGCTTCGTGTCATGGGTCTAATAACACAGCAAACGTGGACCAATGTCATAAAAAGTCCAACAAATCCAAACCGTCATTTTCAACATCATCAATGGCATGCTACTGCAACAGGAAAAAAAGCAAAACACAAAAGCAAAAGAAAAGAAACCGATAGAGTTTTCCGCAGCTTATACTGTTTCAATCCAAAATCGGGTTGACACATTGACGCTCTTATTCGAAGAGGGTTAACTGTGATCAAATCTTTGTTAACCGTGTTCAAGTTTCATTAAGGTTTTCTTGGTGTGTTTCCTCTGGTTTTGTATAAATAAAAACGCTGATGTACTGTAACTTCTAAAGAGCTTTCATGTAATGAAAATGAAATCCAATTTTAAATCTGTCTGAGTTTTTCATTTTCCTTCATGGTATCAGAGACTATGGTCGATCAAACCATGAATCTCTATGCTTCCCCTTCTCTCAACATCTCTAACTGTGTCATTGTGACTCTTACTCAGAAAAACTATATTCTGTGGAAGTCCCAGTTTGAAGCATTCCTTTCTGGACAACGACTTCTTGGATTCGTCACTAGTACTACTCCAAAACCGGCGGATCTTGTTCTTGACAACACCAATACAGAAGTTCCAAATCATGCGGCTGCAAAATGGGCACATACAGACCAAATTGTTCGCTCTTGGCTTCTTGGCTCATTCTCTGAAGATCTCATGAGTCTTGTTGTTGACTGCAAAACTTCTCAAGCTATTTGGCTCTGTCTTGCCAGTCATTACAACAAAGTCTCTTCCTCTCGTCTCTTTGAGCTCCAACGCAAGCGTCAAACGATTACAAAAGCAGAAAAGCCAATGACTGAGTATTTGTCAGAGATCAAAGCCATTTGCGGTCAACTTTCTTCCATTGGAAATTCTGTTCCAGAAAAGATGAAGATTTTTGCTGCTCTTCATGGTCTCGGACGAGAGTTTGAACCGATTAAAACAAGTATTGAAGGCTCTATAGATTCCACTCCACCTCTGACCTTCAATGACATTGTGCCTCGTCATACTGCTTATGATGATCGTCTACAAAGCTATCTGACCTCATCGGACATCTCGCCTCTCTTGCTTTACTGTTCCCTCCACCTTCTATAACAACAGAGGAAGGGGTCAGTTTTATCAAAGAGGAGTTCGAGGTCGAGGTCGCGGCTCCTTCTCTGCATAAGGTCGTGGCTTTCACCAGCAAATATCATCGTTTCAAGGTGCCTCTGCTTCATCTGATGTTGAAAGTCATCCCATTTGTCAAATATGTGGAAAGAAAGGGCACCATGCTCTCAGCTGCTGGCACATATTTGACAACACATATCAGATGGAGGATGCTCATGCTGCTATGACTGCATTAAGAACCACATACATCACTGAACAATCTGGTCAGGAGTGGTTCCCAGACACCGGTGCGAGTGCTCACATAATAAGCTCTCATCACCATCTTCAACAGTCATGTCCCTACACTGGTACATAAATTGTTATGGTGGCTGATGGGAACTTCTTGCCTATCACACATACTGGATCTGCAATCATTGGCTCTTCCTCAGGTATGTTACCATTAACCGATGTTCTTGTAAGTACAAATATTGCAAAATCACTGCTTTCAGTTTCTAAGGTCACTAAAGATTATCCATGTTCTTTTAAGTTTGACTGTAATGGGGTTATTGTTAAGGACAAGGTAACCAAGAAGTTACTAATGCTGGGAAGAAACAGTGAAGGCCTCTATGTGTTGAACGATTCAAATAAACCCAAGCCTCAAGTGATTTACTCCTCTGGGCAACATTCTGCAAGCAGTGTTGTTTGGCATAGGAGATTGGGTCATCCAAATGCTCAAGTTCTGCAGCAGTTGGCTTCTTCTAAGGTTATGTTCATAAATAAGAGTACAAGCTTGATGTGTGAATCTTGTCAGCTTGGAAAAAGCTCCAAACTTTCTTTTTTTGATTCAGTTTTTGTTGCATCTAGACCACTTCAAAGAGTGCATTGTGATCTTTGGGGACCTGCACCAGTTGTATATGTGCAAGGTTTCCGTTACTATGTAATTTTTATTGATAATTGGTCTCGCTTTTGTTGGTTATATCCATTGAAATACAAGTCAGACTTCTACTCAATATTTATTGCATTTTAGAAGCTTGTCGAAATCAGTTCAGTACAAAAATTAGAACTTTTCAGTGTGACGGAGGAGGAAAATTCATAAGCAATCAGTTCCTATCACACTTACAACAATGTGGGATTCAACAATTTATCTCATGCCCTCACACTCCGCAACAAAACAGCTTGGCAGAGAGAAAGCATAGACATTTGGTTGAACTAGGTCTATCCATGATGTTTGAGAGTTGTATGCTGCAAAAATACTGGGTAGAAGCTTTCTTCACTTCCAATTTTTTAATTAATCTTCTTCCAACAGCTGCTCTTGAGTCAAATATTTCACCATACCAGAAATTGTATGGTCAAGCCCTTGTTTATACAGCTCTAAGGACTTTCGGCTGTGCCTGTTTTCTAACTCTCAGAGCATACCTCTGCAAATAAATTTGATCTGAAGTCCTTGAAATGTGTCTTCCTTGGTTATACTGCAAAATAAAAGGGTTACATGTGTCTATATCCACCTACTGGTCGAGTCTATCTGAGTCGTCATATTCTATTTAATGAAGAGTCATTTCCTTTTAAACACACTTATCTCCCTTTGCACCAAAAGACTGGCTCTCCTATACATTCTGCTTGGCCTAAGTGGGTTTGAGTCTACTGCAACAGGAGCATCAGAGTCTCAATCTGATGTAGCAGGTCATGTCCTCTCACGATCATTGCATGAATCACCCACTCCAACTTCTTCATTGTTCTCTACGGATGAAGTTCCACAACTTTCTGCAGTATCTCCACCAGTGCTTACTGCTACACCTCTTGATGTCTCAGACACACCGGTTATGATTACTGCTGATGAAGGAGGATATTCTGGGCGTACGACATGCTTTGATCATGATCATATAGGCGACAGTGTCTCTTCTTCATCAAGCAGTATAGTTATTCCCAGTATAAGTCACTCACATGTAGCTTCAGATGACTCTCCACCATAAAATGAATCTACACCAGCCTCTCCAAACTCACTTGATGCAACATCATCAACTCATGCAGTTCCTCCTCTTCATCTAATGATCACTCGGTCTCAATTAGGAACCTCCAAACCAAATCCACGTTATGCACTTCTAACACATAAAGTGGTATATCCTGAACCAACAACTGTTGCTACAGCTCTCAAAGACCCCTGTTGGACAACAACAAAGAATGAAGAAATGGGAAATTGCAAAGAAACAAAAAAAATTATCTGGTTCCTTACTCACATGACATGAATGTTCTTGGGAGTAAATGGGTTTTCATAACCAAACTCAAAGCAGATGGTTCTCTAGATAAACAAAATGCCAGAATATTAGCAAAAGGATTTGACCAAGAAGAGGGAATTGACTACTTGGAGTTATACAATCCAGTGGTTAGAACTGCAACGGTTAGAGATGTTCTTCACGCTGCAACTGTAATGGAATGGGACATCAGACAAATGGACGTCAAGAACGCCTTCCTCAATGGTGATCTCAATGAAGTTGTTTATATGAAACAACCGGCTGGATTTGTTGACAAAGCTCATCCTGATCATGTCTGGCTGCTTCACAAAGCTCTATATGGTCTCAAGCAAGCACCAAGAGCATGGTTTGACAAATTCAGCAACTATCTCTTGGAATTCGGTTTTGTTTGCAGCAAACTTGACCCCTCACTATTTGTTTATACACATAACCAAGATGTTATTATGTTGCTTCTTTATGTTGATGATATGGTAATCACAGGTAACCAATCATCTGCAATGACAAAATTTCTTGTTGATATCCACAAACACTTTCGGATGAAAGATCTTGGCCAAATCCATTATTTCTTAGGAATTCAAGCACACTTTCATCAAGAGGGGCTCTTCTTATCGCAACAAAAATATGCAAAAGACCTATTTGTTGTTGCTGCAATGAGTGACTGTTCTTCTATGCCTACACCATTGCCACTTCAACCACATAGAGCGCCAAATCAGACACAAGTTTTTGAAAATCCAACATACTTCCGAAGTCTTGCAGGTAAAATACAATATCTAACTCTTACTCGCCCATATATTCAGTTTGCTGTGAACTTTGTCTGTCAAAAGATGCATGCCCCCACTGTCTCTGACTTCTAGCTGCTCAAACGCATATTGCGCTACATTAAAGGAACAATCTCAATGGGTATAACTAGGAAAAGATACAGATTTCACGCTAAGAGCATACAATGACTCTGATTGGGCTGGCTGCCCTATAACTAGGAGGTCAACTGGTGGTATCTGTACATATTTGGACAACAATATCATCTCCTAGTCCTCCAAGAAGCAGAACACAGTTGCAAAAAGTTCCACAGAAGCAGGGTATCTCGCCTTGTCTGAAACAACATCTGAGCTCACATGGCTTGGAAATCTATTAAAGGATCTGGGGACTCCATTACATATCACACCTGAGATTCATGTTCCTTCTCAACTGCAGATCGCCGACATCTTCACCAAATATCTGTCGGCGGTTCCTTTCTACTCCCTGAGGTTCAAACTTGGAGTCGAGGTTCCACCTACGCCATGTTTGAGAGGAGCTAATAGAGCAGACCACCAAAACGACACAGCTTCGTGTCATGGGTCTAATAACACAGCAAGCGTGGGCCAATGTCATAAAAAGCCCAACAAATCCAAACTGTCATCTTCAACATCATCAATGCTGCTGCAACAGGACAAAAAGCAAAACACAAAAGCAAAAGAAAAGAAACCGATGGAATTTCCCACAACTTGTATTGTTTCAACCCAAAATCGGTTTGACACATTGGCGCTCTTATCTGAAGAGTAATTGTGATCAAGTCTTTGTTAACTGTGGTCAAGTTTCATTAGGGTTTTTTTTGTGTGTTTTCTCTGGTTTTGTATAAATAAAAACGCTGATGTACTGTAATCTCTAAGGAGCTTTCATGTAATGAAAATGAAATCCAGTTTCAAATCTGTCTGAGTTTTTCATTTTGCTTCACGATCAGCTACGTAATCGGATGCTTGCCACTATAAGAAAACACAGTTTTGTGACCAACTTTTGTGACTCTTTTTTTTGTCACAAAAAAGTGGGACGAAAGTGTGACTAATTTGCGACTACTCGCAATGCAGTGGCAAAACAGTCGCAAATTAACGACGAAAGAGAGGAGTCACAAAAGGGTCTCAAATTTGTGACTGATTTGCTTCGGTTTAACAACTCCACTTGATTTTTTAAAAATAAATATCAAATAATATACAAAAAAATTCTAAACCCTAAACCATCAAATAATATACAAAACATCAAATAAATAAACATCAAAATAATATACAAAAATTCAACACTTACAATTTTTAAAATATAATCATTTTATAAATCCTAAATTATAAACCCTAAACCTCTAACCCTTAATTATAAACTCTAAATCTTATATTGTAAAATATATTTTTGAAGTGCTATATACCCAAAATCATTGTAAAGTGATATTCAAACCTTATATGTTCTTAAAGTTTAAGGTTTAGGGTAACATGTACACTAATTTGAAAACCCAATTTTTGTGAACAATTTGAGACTAATTTGCGACTAATTTTTAATAGTAGTCACAAAATAATCCCAAATTTGGGACTAATTTGCAACTCCACTTGATTTTTTTATAGAACTCAATAAATTCTAAACTCAAACCACAAACCCTTAACCCTAAATCTCTAACCATTAATCATAAACTTGATCTAAATATTAAATTGTAAACAAAATTTTGCACATAAACATCAAATAATATACAAAAAAATTCAACACTTACAATTTTTTTTAATATGATCATTTTATAAATCCTAAATTCTAAACCCTAAACCTCTAACCCTTAATCATAAACTCTTAATCTTAAATTGTAAACTAGATCTTACACATAGACATCAAATAATAAACAAAAAAATATAGCACTTACAAAAATTTCAATCTAATCATAACATCTACTAAGTGTTACATGTGTTTTATAAGGAATGATTTGAAAGATAAAATTTCTCTCAAAATTTATTTATTTTTAAGTTTTAACATATTTTTGAACGGCTATATACACAAAATCATTGTAAAGTCATATTCAAACTTTCTAAGTTCTTAAAGTTTAGGGTTTAGGGTAAAGATTTTTGATTGTAAAAAAATAGTCTCAAATTTGCGACCGTTTAGCAACCCCAGTCGATTTATTTTAATTATAGTCACAAAATAGTCCCAAATTTGCGACTAATTTGTGACTAAATGACAAAAATAATGAAAGCTTCTCATTGGCTAATTCATTTAGACGAGGATTGAGATCCTCCACCGTTGATTGATTTAATCCAACGGTGGAGGATCTCACTTGCTTTATCTTTTTTTTTTTTTTTTTTTTATCTTTCTTCCTTCTCTTCCTACGATTGTTTCTCTTCTTCTTCCTTCTCTAACTCACTTTTTTTTTCTCTATGTATTTCTTCCTTCGATCTAACTTTTGTTTTGTTTTTTTTTCAGATGCTCACCGCCAGCGAGGCTGTCATGTGGTTGGTCCGAGGAGGTGGCGATCGTGTGGTTAGTCCAAGGAGGCGGCGGTGAGATCCGATGAGGCGGCGGTGAGATCCGAGGAGACGGCGGTGAGATCCAGCGACGGTGAAGATGGGGGAGCTCAAGAGTCAGTCTGAGCTCGGGATGCGGAGCAGATCGGCGCGGCAAAGGAGAAGAAGATCCAGGCGGAAGAGAAAGAGAAAGAGAAAGAGGGAGAAGAAGATCGAAGGTCGGTGATATATCATGGTTTTTACCCTGTTTAGGCCATGATATAAGTCCTTTATAGAGTCTTTTCTAGTGTTTTGTAGTATTTTAGAGTCTTTTACAGGTCATAGCACGTTTGGAGCTTAATTGGAAGATATTGGAGCTTTCTGAAACCACTACAAGAAATTTGATTATTGATAGCAAAACAAGATAGCGTTTTGCATGTTTATGCTATTATTTACTAACCCATCATTTTAAGATAGCGTTTGCTTAGTATTAAACGCTATCAATGTATTAAGCGGGAGAAAAAAAATCACGCGGCCAAATTTATAGTCTTTGGCGCTTGTGAATAGTACTGTAAACCGCTATAATCCCATTTTTCTCTTTTGCAAAAAGATCCCCTTTTGCGCTTGTGAATATTACAATAGTCTCGATCTCGTCTTCTCTCTTCTTCTCAAAATCCCCTTTTGCTCTTTTGCAGGAAAATCCTAGTCTCGATCTCGTGTTCTCTCTTCGATCGAGTTCTCTCCTCTTCTCTCTTCTTTTCACTGTCGACCCCTCTCACTTTCAGTCTCGATCGCTCTAACTCTCAGTGTCGATCTCTCTTACTCTTAGTCTCGATTCCTCTCACTCTCAATCTCGATCCTCGATTCCTCGTCATCTTCATCGTTGTAAATCGAATTGGTGTTTGACATTGTAGGTGAAATTGTGTTTGGGTTTTCGTTATTTGTATAGATTAAGGTTATAATTTACATGCATAAGGTATTAATCCCTCGATTATTTTGCTCTTTTGCAGGAAGACCTCGGTGAAGCNTGGAATTCTGAGAGACCAAGAGGGTCATGTGTGTAATGAGAGAGGGCAGCGACTTGATGAGGCTGGAAACGTCGTTGTCCCTGCTGCTATTATTGAGATTGTCGCGCCAGCTGGGCGCGGCAACGTTGGCGATGCTGCAGGTGTTCGAGCTAGGACACTTGGCGAGCACAACAGGCCTGATCAGTTCTTTGCCAATCGAGCTGCGATTCACATACCGACTTTTCAGAGGAATGACTTCGAGCTGAAGCCTGCGTACTACGCTCTTGTGAGTCAGAACCCTTTCCATGGACTACCTCATGAGCATCCCATGGATCATATCGAGAGATTCGAGGATTTGGTCACTGGGATGAAGTACAATGGAGTGCCAAATGAGTATCTATTTTGCAAACTCTTCTCATACTCTCTTGGTGGGGATGCTGCTTATTGGCTGAAGCAGTTAGCCCCTGATTCTCTAACTACATGGGATGAGACGAAGAGAGCATTCCTGTGCAATTTCTACGATGATGCGAGATCTGAAGAGCTCAGGAACAAGACTTCCCAGTTTTCTCAAGGACCAACAGAGGGACTCAAGGCTGCTTGGATTCGCTTCAAGTCTTATCAGAGGGATTGTCCACACCATGGGTTCAATCAAGTTCAGTGCTGGGCACATTTTACAGAGGAATCGACTGGAGGTACCAGATGGCTCTGGATACTGCGAGTAATGGGAACTTCAACACAAGGTGTCCAGACGATGCAGTCGTGCTGATTGAGAACTTGGCATCTAGTAATAGCACCAAGAATGCCGATTTCGAGCGAAAGAAGCAAGCTGGAGGAATTGATGCATCTCAGATTGCTGAAGTTCAAGCCAAGCTGGATTTCTTGATCGGGAAGAATCAGAAAGCGGTTCACTTTGCTGCTGAGGATGAAATGGAGGATTGTAACTATGTTGGTGGTTCTGGATTTCAGGGTCAGCAATTTGGGTACAACAACAACAGGAAATTCAGCAACAACAATCGCAATTACGGGAACTCTTCGTACCAGCCCATCTCTCCAAAGTCCACAGATAACGAGATAAAATCCATGCTTGAGCAGATTCTTCAGGGACAGCAGAAGTTGCAAGTGGATTTCAATGGGAAGCTTGACCATCTGTACTCTGATCTGAATGGGAAAATCGAGGCTCTCAATACCAGTCACAGGATGCTGCAAACGCAGGTGGCCCAGTCTGCAGCAAATGCCAAGGGAAAGACAGTTCATTCACCGAACGCACACGTCAATGCCATCATCTCGAATGCAGGAAATTTCGAGGAGGATCCTGAAATCGCCAGGGCATCGATCGATACCCCCATGTGTCGATCGATGCCGGTTACAATTCTGAAACGGGATACTTCCAAACCCCGTGTATCGATCGATACCCCATTGGTATCGGTCGATACTGAGGCGATTTCTGAGGAGACAGCTGAGACTTCGACTGTGGCGCCTAAGGTAGTTGCAGAACGAGTGTATATACCCAGGATGCCTTATCCTATAGTTCCCAAGCTGTCAAGGGAAGAATGGGAGATTGCTCGATTAAGGTATTTGCTGGATAACCCGAACGCGAAGCTTCTTTCTGATGAAGACGTATCTGCCAGGAACGATTCAAAAACGGCAGTATCGATCGATACCCTACCTGGTGTCGATCGATACCCCTCGCAGAACGTGTCAGAACTTGTGAAAACACCTGAAGTGATCGGAGAAAGAGTTCGCAAGTCCAAAAAGCAGAATCCCATTCCTAAACACCTCAGAGATCCTATCACTCCAAAGCAGCTGCGTGGCTTTGAGAAGATGGTACGAAGGATCTCCCATGAAAGATCTTTTGAAGAAGCTCTAGAGGGCTGGCCTCTGCTGAGTCACTTCAAAGACTGCAGAGAAACTGAGGAAGAAGTCAAGGCACTCTTTATCGAGGCAAGACGCAAGTCACAAGAGCCGCGGCAATTGAAACAGAGGGAAGACCCAGGGAAATTCGCAGTACCATGCTCCATCTCTGGAATCGAGTTTAAAGAGTCTCTAGTTGACTCAGGGTCTAGCGTCAATGTGATGTCAAGGGGAATAGCTGAACAGTTGAAGGCTGATATAAGACCCCCTACTCTGCTTCTCACGTTTGCAAACTCCTCCACCTCACCTCCATACGGTACTATCCATGCTTTGCCTGTAAAAGTAGGAAATTGTCTGGTGCCCACTGATTTTTAGGTTGTAGAGATGAGCGAAGGATCTGAGGTTTCTCTGCTCCTGGGAAGACCGTTTATGGCTACTGCTGGCGCGATCATAGACACACCTAATAAGAGACTCTCTTTCTCTTACATTGACGGAGATGTCTACTATAAGGCCATTCCCCCTAGAGGTGCTCTCACACGTGCCTCTAGCATCAAGGTTGTCACAGGAGAGTCGCTAGTGATTGATATTTTGGAAGAGCCTCCAGATGAGCATACTTCCACAGACGTTCCAGCTGAACCGCCCAACATCCCAAAAGAAGTTGCCAAGAAGACCAAGGCAACAAAGAAGAAGGCCAAGAGCAAGAAGGTCGAGAATCCCCATGTCACTTTGATACCTCAGAAGTGTGATGGAGATTCGATTGAATACAAGGTGAAGTGCAAAGGAGCTTCGAAGCCATTCTCCAAAGCTAGGGTCCTTCTTACTTCTGAGCTGAAAGAGAAATGACAGGAGTTTGTGGACAGCATGATGAGAAGAACTCTGACGTTAGCGATGTCAAGTTGTGGAGCCTGTTTTGGTGCAAGCTCTCACTCTTATCCAGCCTGATGGGCGTTACAGTCAAGCTATTGACGTTAAACGAGCGCTTGGTGGGAGGCAACCCACTGGTGAGTCTGTTTTTGATTCGTTTTTCATTTTATTTTCGTTCGTTTTTTGTTTGTGTCAGGATAATCAAGGAGCAAAACTCGAAATCGCCTAGTGTCGATCGATACCCCATTGGTATCGATCGACACCAATCGCGAATGAAAGGTTCGTCAAGTCGATTTAAGCCTGGTATCGATCGATACCCAGGCTGTGTGTCGATCGATACTTGACGTTCCAGCAAGGTAACTTCTTGTTTCTCTTCGTTTATCCTCTTCTTTTGTTTTATTTCACTGACTCTAGGCTAGATAACACTGGGGACAGTGTTGTTCAAGTCTGGGGGAGGTGTCTGCTGACATTGTGTTTGTTTTTCTTAGAGTCATAAAATAAAAAAAATTTGTCATTTTATTGAGTCAAAACCTGTTGGAGATAATGATCATGTGCTTGAACCTATTGATTTGATTTTGTTTTTGAGTGCACAGTGTTACAGGATCAGTTCTAGATCGACTAATGAAAAATCCAAAGACTGACCAGTTGACTAGAAAACATCCATGTTTCCAGCAGAGTTCTTTCTGAAGCCTGAGCCAAATTTTTGCACTTCATCAATGTGGTTAGTGTTTCATAGAGCTTGATTCATCATTCATATCTGATAAAGGAACCCATATGTTTAGATTAATAGTATCTCTCTCCCCTGTTATAAGTTGATAAATAAGAGCATAAAAGATTGAAATGATTTTCTTCTGAGTAGAGGGTTAGGAAAATTTCCAGCGATCCCATTATTCTACTTAAGAGGG
>PKML01043708.1:80697-96687 GCA_002933935.1 Eutrema yunnanense | reverse complement strand
TTTCTCTGAATGCTAGGTTAATTATCTGTTTAGGATTCACCATCTGAATTAGTTCTTCGCTTAGGTTGTGTTCAAAGCTAATTCTAGGTTGACGAATCTGGAACTTAGATCTTAGGATAATTGATTAGGCACGACAGTGCGATTAATTACCTGATAGAACCTAAGTAAGCAAATTGGTTATTCGCAAAGAAATTTGGTTTAACTGATTTGTGAACATATCAAACATGTTATTAAAGCTGGTTTAGACTTTAGGATTCGCAAAGAGATTTGGAATTCCTAGGATTTAGATTTAGATAATTCTCGCAACGACAGTTGGTTAATTATACCTTAGTGATTTGAGTTCAAGAACTGCGCTAAATCTGAATCCTGTTAGTTAGTTTATCTGCATTCATTGATTTCCTGAGAAAAACCATGGGCCTATATTTTCCCAATCGAATACAACTCTTTTATTTTCTGCACTGCTTTTAATTACATCTTTTTGGCTTAGCTTAATTCTAAACTATACAATCTATTGTGCATCTCTGTGAGTCTTCTGTGGTTCGACCCCTAGCTATACTATAACATTTGCTTTAGTACTTTAGGGTATTAAATTGAGCATATCAGTCGGTGCCGGCGATATCGTGGGACTGGTTCACCACCGGAGCAGATCTTGGCCATGGAGGGAGAAGAACGAAGGTCGATGCCGGCGAGGGAGAAAGAACGGCGCCGGCGAGGGGAAGAAGATCTGCGATCTTCGACCTTCCTTTTTTCATATTTTCATTTTTTTTTCATTTTTTGTAATTAATTAATTAATAAATAAAACATTTTTGGATTTTTTTTTTGTTTTTTTTTTAATTATTTTTTTACAAGTGGTCCCAAATCAGTCTCTAAATTAGGACTGATATTGGGTGTCACATATCAGTCGCAAAAGAGCGACTGTTTTGTGACCATTTTATTTATCGACGAAATATTTGCGACCACTATTTTTTAGTCCCAAAATGGTCGCAAATGAGTAATTTGCTACCATTTTGTGACTATTTTGGTGGTCGCAAAAACTGTGTTTTCTTGTAGTGTGCGTCAGAGACAAATTGGTCCATACGTGGTCGTAGACTCGTAAAGGCAGAAAGTACCGAGATTTAAACACCAAAAGCATTGCCACTCCTCTCCAACTTATTTTTATGAGTTGGTGGGACAAGACATATACCTCTGTGGAGGCATTCAGAGGACGATTTTAAACCTGTCTTCTCAGCCACGCAAACATGGCAGTAGCTACGACCGGGGTCGAGTCTCATGGTCGCGCATTGTCTTGTTTCCTCAGGGAGTCCCTAGATTCGCTTTTAGGTAAGTGTGAATGATTTGATTTGATTAGTTTATGTTTCGGCTATAAAGTCTCGTTATGGATCTTTTTTTTAATTTGGTACGAGGTAGAAAGATGAATAGGGCTTCAGAAGATTCGAGCTGCATTAGAGAAGCATACGGTGCTATGATTCTGGAGTGGGGTGGTTGCGGTGGGAAGATTTGCATTTTGACTTCAAATACTAAATGGAATCCATATTGTCAATTCTTCTGATGTAACTGGTATAAGAAAGTAATTAATAACGAAATCGAATTTTTAAAAGATTCATCTACCGTAAAATATAGTTAGATTGAGTTAGTATTATGATGCAGCCGAATTTTGATCATGTTTTTATATAGGTGAATGAGACATTTGTTGAAGAATTTGATATCGTGCGTGAGAAACAAATAATCTCGAGAAATCGGTAAAACCGTAAAAGGTTATAGTGAAAAAGCGTGGAAGAAAGTGGAGTTGGAGAGGATAACAACCATGGAGAGTGAATAGAATAAGCTAGTTCTCAGAGTTAAAATAAGGTTCTATGGAAGATGAGTATAGGATGAAAGTGAGAACAGCCATCGAAAGTGAATTTAAGAGGTAGAAGATGAAAATGAAGAAAGGACCGTTGAATATATTCGTAGGATGCACTTTGTGTATTATTTTTCTAATTTAGATTGATGTATGTTGTGGATTAACTTGTACATGTTTTAGTCAGAGTGAAGCTTGTATTTTGGATCTTTGTAACTTTTATGCTTTTAATTGAATTAAAGGTCATTCATCCAAAGTGGAAGAATAGACCTAATTAGAAGCATTGAACAAAACATAAAGAAACCGATCGAAAACATAACATTAAAAAAAAAAAAAAATCCATGCTTGGCCCATTAAACTCTATCTTAACTGGTTTGCTGATTTGGTGGCATCTTACATCGTAACAGTGTTCAAAAGAAAACGCTAGACGCTAAACGGACAGTCATATAACGCTTAACGCCTAAAACGTATAGTCGAAACCTAGGCGATTCTTAAACGGTTTAGATGTTTACAAAATAAATTAATATATTACATATATTTTTATAGAGTGATTCATATCAAATACTATGGCTAGTTCATAAATAATAATATGGCTAGTTCATAAATAATAAAATTTAAATATTATAAATCTTAAACATAAATTCAAAGTTCAAATTACACACAAAAACCCAAAACAATCTTATAAATATCAAATCTAAAACATTAAAAAAATATTATAAATTCGAATTAGACAAAAACATCCATTTGAAAAATCAAAAATATTAAATCAAAAATTAAAATTAAAGAAAAACATTCACTATATTCATAAAAACAATATATAAAAATTTATAATATGAATTTATGATATTAAAACTTATAGATCTAATTAAATGTAGTTAAAAATTCAAAAACTGCACCGAACAAAAAATAAATATTAATTGATTAAAATTTTTGATGAACCGCATACAACCGGCTAAGACCGTCTAGAGCCGTCTAGGACCGCCTAAAGCCGCCTAGGACCGCATAGAACCGCTTAATAACAATAACGATTAATGCCAACGCATAGGAGGCAATCGCCACGGTTTACGGACCCTTAGCGCCTAAGCACCGCCTATGCGGCCACCTAGACCGCTTTTTAGAACACTGATCGTAACAACACTACATCAGTATAATTGAAAATAATTTAGACAGTCGTTTGTTCGATGAGGTTTAAAGTCATATCACTACAAGAAAACATAACGATTTCCGACCAGAATTCCGACCATCTTAAAGATGTCGGAAATTCCCGACCAAATACCGACAAAATTCCGAAGAAAACCAACCCGTCGGTATTTGGTCGGAAATTTCCAACGATTTTAAGATGGCCGGGAATCGGTCTGGGATTTCCGATGAGTTTGTGACTGAATAACACTCGTCGGAAACCGGTCGGTGTTCCAGACTGATTCCCAACTGATTCCCGGCGAGATAGATACGTTAATATACCCGTTGCAATAGCCGTTTATAGCCGTTTGCGGATGTTGGGTTAGTCGGAAATTGGTCGGAAATTGGATTGAATTTCAGACCAATTTCTGACGATTACGGATTCCGACGAAATATATCCGTTAATCTGCCTGTTGCACTGGCCGTTTTATAGCCGTTTGATTTTTTAAAGTGGTCGGAAATTGGTCGGAAATCCGCGGAAAAATCAATTATAAATACAACTTCACCCTCATTCACAATTTACACGAAAAAAACATAGAAAATGTCTTCTTCAAATCCAAACACTAAAGATTATTTTCGATCGTTGATGGATAGACCACGGCAAGATCCAGCGACGAATCTACTGACGGATGAGTATGCACAAAGTGTTGAGGAATTCATGACATTTGCGACAAACAATAGCATGACGTCGGAATAAGTAAATTATATTTTCCATGTCCTAAATGTCGGAATCATAGATTAGTCTCTGTTGGGGAAGTATGGAAGCATCTTTATAGGAATGGGTTAATGCCGAGTTACAAGATTTGATATACACATGGAGAAACTGATTCAATGGTACAATATCATTGTAGTGGTTTTAATTATTCGGGTAGAATAGAGGAACCAACACCAGAAGTAGATGCAAACGTTCAGATGGTGAATGATGCGTATCGCGAAAACGTAGCATCGTATGTTCCAGATGGTATTAGAATAGAGGAACCTAATTTAGAAGCTCGAAAGTTTTTTTATATGCTAGATGCAGCTAAGCATCCACTATACGAAGGATGTAGAGAGGGAATATCGCCTTTATCAACTGCAAGCAGGTTGATGGCTATAAAGACCGATTTCAACTTGGCTGAGGATTGTGTGGATGCGATAGCTGATTTTGTGAAAGATATTTTACATGAAGATAATGTCTCACCGGTTTCATACTACGAGGTTCAGAAACTTGTAGCTGGTCTTGGATTGCCGTATCGGATGATAGATGTGTGCATCGACAATTGTATGATTTACCGTCGCAAGTGTCGTTTTTGTGGGAAACCTCGGTATAAGGAAACGGGAGGCAGAGTACCAGTTCCACATAAACTTATGTGGTATTTGCCGTTAACAAATAGGTTGAAGATGTTATATCAATTCAAGCGCACGACATGACCTATGAGATGGCATGCAAAACATAACTCAGATGGAGAGATTGCGCATCTCTCAGATGCAGAAGCGTGGAAACATTTTCAAGAGGTGTATCATACTTTTGCGTCTGAGCCAAGGAACGTATACCTCGGGTTATCTACAGATGGATTCAACCCTTTTGGGAAACATGGGAGGCAATATTCATTGTGGCCAGTAATCGTCACACCTTACAATTTGCCGCCTAGTTTGTGCATGAAACGAGAGTTTTTGTTCCTCACGGTTCTTGTCCCCGGACCGGAGCATCCTAAGAGATCCCTTGATATTTTCTTGCAGCCATTAATTTATGAGTTGAAAATGTTATGGAAAGATGGTGTTGAAGCGTTCGATGTTTCTCTCCAACAGAATTTCACGATGCGTGCGGTACTTACGTGGACCATAAGTAATTTTTCAGCATTTGGTATGCTATCTGGATGGTCGACTCATGGAAGGTTGGCGTGCCCGTATTGTCAAGATAACACTGATGCTTTCCAATTGAAGCATGGTCGAAAGACTTTTTGGTTCGATTGTCATCGACGATTTCTGGCGCATGATCATCCATATCGTCGGAGGACGACATTATTTAAGAAGAACAAAAAAAGTATTTGATGGTCCACCTCCTGAGCCGGATGGGAATAACATCATCACTCAGTTGAGAGATTTTGGTGTTGAGAAGACGGTTTCATGTGGTGGTAATGGTCATTTTCTCGTAGACGGTTGTGGCGAGTACCACAATTGGAACAAGAGGAGTATTTTTTGGGATTTGCCATATTGGAAGAACCATCTGCTGCGCCATAATCAAGATGTCATGCACATTGAAAAAAAAAATTTGACAACATCATGAATACTGTTCTAAATATGCAAGGGAAGACGAAAAATAATGTGAAGGCCAGATTGGACTTGCCGAAAATTTGTTCGCGGAAGGAACTCCATATAATGGTGAACGGAAAATCACTAGCCCCCGCTTTCCGTTTATATGAGCCTTCAAAGGAGGAGTTCTTCGACTGGATTACGCATAGTGTTCAATTCCCAGACAGATACGCATCTGACCTTCGTAATTACGTTAATATTGGAGAAGGGAAGTTTTCAGGGATGAAGAGTCATGATTGTCACCTTGTCATGCAAAGCCTCCTTCCATTTGCCTTTGCCGGTCTTTTTCCTAGAAACGTCCATGGAGCTATTGCAGGTACATTTACATAATTATATCTAAATTTTACTAAATTTATCTAAATTGTCTAAATTTTCTAAATTTATTAATTATCATGCAGGGATTGGTGCTTTCTTCCGGGATCTATGCACGAGATCACTTACAGGAGACGGTATCCAAAATCTGGAGGAGAAGATACTGGTTTGCCTATGCAACCTCGAGAAAATATTTCCACCAGCATTTTTCGATGTTATGGAACATCTTCCTATTCATCTATCTAGGGAAGCAACACTTGGTGGGCCAGTTCAATATCGATGGATGTATCTGTTTGAGCGATATATGTTCCACCTAAAGAAGAAGGTGAAAAATCTTGCAAGAGTCGAGGGTTCTATTGTTGCACAGAGCGTGAATGAAGAAGCATCCAACTTTGCTAGCTACTACTTTCCATCTTCGGTGAAGACTAAAAGTAGACGACATGCACGTCATGATGATGGAGGAGAAAAATCGCCGTATCCGGTCTATGTCCCAAATCTATTTGCAGAAATTGGAAGGCTTAGTGGAAAAGGGAGATCTCGACGACTAACAGAGGATGACCAAAGGCATTTGCATACATATCTTCTGACAAACTGCGAAGACGTTTTCAAATATGAGAGGTACGTCACTTGATTTTGAATAATGTATTTGTTTAGTAATTACCAAAAATTAATCCTTGATAGTATTTTCAATAATGTATTTGTTTTATTCACAGGATATACATGGAGCAAATAAGGAATTGGTTTCCAAATTGAACAGGGGATGAGCTTACGGTCCGTAAACATAATGAATTCGCGGATTGGTTGAAATATTACGTAAGTGCTTGATTTCCCTCAATTAAACTAAATTTTACATGCTTACACAGATTGTTTATGAGTGTCCACAATTTGTACAGGTTGATCAGATGAATACTACCGGGATATCGATTCCCACGTGGTTAGTTGAGATGGTGCGTGGCCCTACTTTTGTTCCAAATGTTTATCCGATGTATTGCACTCGGGGGTATGCTTTTAAGGCTTTTCGTGAAGGGAGCTCAAGGACAACATGCAACTACGGTATTTAGTCTACATCCGGAGAATTTGTCTACTACGGAATACTCCACGAAATATTAGAAGTGAAATATCCATGAATGATTGGTTTGAAGTGCATTGTGTTCTATTGCGATTGGTATGATCCAGTGGAAGGTCTACGTCAGGACGAATTCAGTGTGACATATGTTCACGGAGGCAAGCGACATCGGAAATATGATCCATATATTCTTGCTTCACAAGCAGACCAGGTTTCCTACATACGATACCCCCGGGTTAGGAACAAGCAAGACCCGTGGATTGCAGTAACGTCGATATAACCAAGAGGTATGATATCTGGTGTTTCCGAGCATGACCCTTTACAGGAAACGCCAATTGGTAATTTAGGTGAAATCGAGCATTCTCTAGAGGTTGACCTTGTGGTTGACTTCACCGGCATGAGCGAAGTATTTGAGGATTCTGAGGAAGAAAGAGGAGAATTTGATGAGGATTCCGATTCAACTACTTCAGATTATTCATCGGACTCAGAATAAATTTCTAAAAAAAATTTACATGCATTTATTTTTAGGTAACAAATTTATGAAATATTTTTCACATGCTTTAATTAGTTGTACGATTATTTTTAATTAATAAGGATTCCGATTCAGCTATTTCATTTTATTCATCATAATAAATTTGTAACAATTTTTTTCATATGCATCTATTTTAAATCAACAAATTTTTCGAACTTTTTCAAATGCTTTAATATGGTGTACAAATTTTTTAATACATTTAATTCGATATTCCGACCATTTTCTGACCATATTCCTTGAGTAGTAAAAAATTGCTCGGAAAACTTTCATAAACTCACAATAAACGTGTTAATATTATTTAGGCACATGTGGTAATCAATTGTTCGGAATTTGGTTGGAAATTTCCGACCAAATTCCGACCATTTGGGGTTTCGAAACCTCAAACGGAAATAATATGATTTGGGCTATGTTTGCTATGGTTAGATATGATCTTTTGAAAGAATAAATGTCCATATATCTTAAGTATCACTATTTACGGACATATACTAAATACGTACAAGAAACCGAAAAGTATAAGTATAAGTTCTATGTTTCGTTATGAAATGTTAAACTCGATCTCCTTTCAATTTATAAAAACATCATATAGTTTATTTTATGTTTACCTTGCCAGATATTTGTATCACATAAGATGTTTACATGTTTTTTAAACCATAGAAAAATTCAAAAATTTAGTATTTCATACCGAAACCCTATTTGGTCGGAAATTAGTCGGAAATTTCCGACCAATAAGGATTTAGGTTATGAAATACTAATATTTCGAAATTTTATAAGTGTTTATAAACTTGTGTGGTATAAACTGTTAATTTTAAGTGTTTATACATTTAGAATTGTGTGTGGATTTATAAACACTTAGCATTTTTTCTGAAAATGTTCTTATTGGTCGGAAATTGGTCGGAATTTCCGACCGATATGAAAATGTTCAGAAAAAATTCTAAGTGTTTATAAATCCCACACCCAATCGGAGAACATGCAATATTCGTATCGGTCGGAATTTCGTCGGCAATATACCGACCGATTTTCGACCACCCCGAAATAATTACCCGCGAAACCTCACCGCCAAATGAAATATGAGGCGGTTTATTATTTTCGATAACCGACCGATTCCCGACCGGATGAATTGGTCGGAAATGAATAGATCTAAATTACAGACCTCTCTTCTTCTTCCTCATTTCGACGGGCACTCTCTTCTTCTCTCTGACGATTCTCTCTCTCCGCCGACCACTCTCACCGCCGCCGTTCTCAGCCACCATCGGTAAGTCTCTTCTCTCCCTCTTCTCTTCCTCTTCTCTTCATCTTCTCTTCTCCTAATTGTATTTTTTTTTTTTGTGTAATCAGGTCGTCGCCGTTACCGGAGCCGCCGTCCGCCGGAGCAATCTGCCCTCCTCCGCCGCCGCCTTCATCTATCACCATGTAAGCATGAATATTAGGATCTTAGTTGTTGGGATTTGTTAGATTTGTTGGATTTGTGAGATTTGTTAGATTTGTGGTTAGATTTGTGGGATTTATGGTTAGATTGTTGTTAGATTTTAGTTTAGGTTATAATATTTTTTTGGTTTAGGTTTTTCATAAGATTTAATTTTTAATAATTTATATTTCATAATTTTCATAAGATTTAATTTTTTATCATAGTTTTCATAATTTTAGATTAAAAAAATAAAAATATAATTTTTAAATGTTATAAAAACCGTTTGTTAGATTTTTTGAAAATATTTATTTTTTTCATTGGTATATAAAACGTTTTCATTATTTTTTGCATAATTAATAAATTTATCTTGACTCTTTTTTCATAAATTTCTTAAAATGTTATGAATTTTCATAATTTTCATAAAAACCGTTTTGAGAATTTTCATAATTTTATCGAGTTTTGGGTTATATTTTGGGATTTTTAAAGTTTGTGTTTTTTTTGTTTGCGTTTTATTTTTAGTTTACGTTTAACATCTAACAATGTTTGCGTTTTTTTCTAGGTCGTACGAGGGTTTCGATAATGATAAGCTCAAATGTAATACCCTAAAGTACTAACAGCTTTGTCAATTGTAGTATTTAGGGGTCGAATCCACATACACTCAAGAATCACACAATAGATTAAATAGGTTCGAATTAAGCTAAGTAAATCAGTAAAACAAGAAGTAATTAAGTAATTAAGAGTTGTAAATTCAATGGAAAGAGATAGGTTCAGGGTATTTCTCAGGAAATCAGGGAATGCAGGTAAATCAATCAGCCAGGGTTCAGATTAATCGCGGCTCTTGAACTCAATTCACTAAGCTATAATTAAACAATTGTCGTTGCGAGAATTATCTAAGTCTAAATCTCAGAATTCCAAATCTCTTTGCAAATTCTAAAGCCTAAACCAGCATTAAGTTCAAGTTTGATTTGTTCACAAAACAACTAAACCAAATCTCTTTGCAGATAGTTATTTTGCTCACCCTAGGTTCTATCAGATTATCAATTGCACTGTCATGCCTAATCGATTAACCTAAGATCTAAGTTACAGGTGATCAATCTAGAATTAGTTTTAAGAACAACCTATGGTGAAGAACTAATTCAGATTATGAACCCTTAACCAACTAATCAACCTAACATTCAAAGAGATCCCTTATTGAGAACCATAAACCTAACAGGAGATCTACTCAGACATGGAGATTGAAACAAACAACATGATTGAATAAATCTCTGAAATAAATAAATAAGGTAGAAAGAAAACAAGGGTTCGAAATCTTCTCACGGACAAACAGAGTTTCAGACTTGTCTCCCTCAAAGCTCTCTCAACCAAAAACCAAAGTAGAATAAAGCGTAGCCAAAACAAGTGGCTAAAAAACATAATTATAACGCTAAAACACGTTTGGGACTTCTTGTAATTATTAAAGTCTTCTGGACCAAAGTGTGGAATCTTCAGACTTGTAGAAAGTCGCGATTCTTCTCTTAAAACGACCAGTATCGACTGATACCATAAGTGGTGTCGATCGATACTCAGCTTCTGTGTCGACTCTTCAGACTGGTGTCGATCGACACCAAGGCTTCAAATCGAAGCTTAGCTCCAAAATGCTCCAGAATGCTTCAATATCTCCAATTAAGCTCCAAACGTACCTAAACCTGTAAAGACTCGAAAAGACTCCAAAAATACTAGAAAGACTCTATAAATAAGACACATATCATGGTTAAAAACGGGTGAAAACCATGATATATCAGATAACATTCGCCTCGGTGGTTCTGCTCGAGGGATGCAACCACGTGCACATAGCGGTGGTTTGAGTCGAGGCACACAACCACAAAGTCCGGCGGCATCCAATGTCCCGGAGTCGAGTAGTCAAGTTCCTCAAATCATGTCTATCGAGGACTTAATCCAACAACCGGGCCGGAACTTGCACATCCGGCTTGATCCACGTCGAGTTGGAAGATCGACATGGTAAAAATATATAGTTCATATTTTATATATATATATTTTTTTAATATCAAATTGTTTATAGTTTATCTTTTTTTTGTAGGTTTGGTATATCGAACAACGGGATTAGCAAGGCCGTTATGAGGATGTTGCATTCGGTCCTCGACATACCGTACAAGAAGTTTTCAGAAATCCCGTATGATGAGAAGCAAATTTGGTTTAGACAATTTGCGGTAAGTTGTCAATTACTATATATTTTTATCATATTTATAAGTATTTTTTTAATATTTTGCTAAGTATTTTTATTTATGTTTTCGTAGCAAGAGTTTACATGGTATCCCTCCCACACTATCATGGTGGAAAAGTTATTTATGAAGGAAGCGCGTACGCAGTTCAAGAGACACATGAACGAGTGGAAGCAAAAGTAGAGGAAAGGGGCAGACAAGCCGAAAGGCTTGAATCCGGATGTTTGGAATGGCTACGGACCATATTGGTAAAACCCGGAGACAGAAAAACTCTCGAAGACTAATTCGGGAAACCGAAAGAGTGAGCGCAACGGGAAGGGACAATACATCCACAACTCCGGTTCGAGCAACTTCCAGACCCGAGAAATTCAAATGGTAATCTTTTATTGTTTACATTTTTTTCTATATTTAATTATTAAATTATTTATTCATATTTAAATTTATTCGTTTTTGTAGACTAATGAGGTTGGAGGTGTGCGTCCGAATCACTTGGAATTAATGAAGAGGTGCCACACGAGCAAGACAACATGGCTTATTCAGGATCCCCTCATAAGGGAGATCTACGAGAACGTGATGAAGCAGAAGACCGAGACCGAGCTGACCCAACGGTCACTAGGTGACTCCTCCTCTTCCTTCGAGCTGGCGCGCGAAGAGGTCAACCGTCTCGTTATCAACGTAAGTTTTTTTTTTCTTATAGTTTTACATTATAACTTTATAATGTTCTAATTTATTTATATTTTCTACATGAATTTCCCCCTTGATAAAAAAGGGAGGCGTCGCGGGGGTTTGGGTACGATCCTGTTTATGGACGACGGGTCTTCATCGGGTTCTTTTTTCTCTTAAGATCTCGTCCAGTAGAATGAAGAGCTGAAGTCCAAAGTAGAAGCTTTGGAGGCGGCGAAAGCGGACACCGAATTCAAGTTAATTAGGTGCCACGCAAGAGGAGCTTACGGAGGCAA
This sequence comes from Eutrema yunnanense, assembly GCA_002933935.1. NCBI lineage: Eukaryota > Viridiplantae > Streptophyta > Magnoliopsida > Brassicales > Brassicaceae > Eutrema > Eutrema yunnanense. The sequence goes on along the minus strand of PKML01043708.1, from coordinate 84,883 downwards.
GGACGGAAATCTCTAGCATGTCGGATTGGATGAAAGCGAAGTTCCCGGATTACCCGGGAACGAGGGGAACGGGATCGGCAACGGGATCAGGAAATGTTTAATGTTTAATGTTTTTGTATTTTCAAAACATTTTCTCTTATTTCAAAACAATTTTATTTTCAAATATTTTAATGTTTAATATTAATTTTCATTTTCAAATTAATTTAATTTAAATTAAATTAAATTAATTAATCAAAATACAATTTTTCAAAATAATTTCAAAATACTGTATTTCACGTCCCGTCGGAATTTAGTCGGGAAATGTTTAGTCAGAAATTGGTCGGAAAATATTTAGTCGGGAAACGTCCCATCGGAATTGGTCGGCATTTGGTCGGAAATAAGTCTGGTCGGTATTTAGTCGGGAATTATTCTGGTCGGGAATTAGTCGGGAAACGTCACATCGGAATTGGTCGGCATTTGGTCGGAAATAAGTCTGGTCGGTATTTAGTCGGGAATAATTCTGGTCGGTATTTGGTCGGGAAAGCGCTCATCAAACTTTTGTCGGCAAATCGTCGGCTATTACCCGACGCTCTTTAGAGTCGGTAAATCGTCTGGAAATTGGTAGTCGGGAATCCGTCGACCATTTTTGATTTTCGACGCGATAGTCCCGACGGGCCAAATCGGTTAAAAATTCGTCCGGAAAGCCGTTTTCCGACGGTTTCCCGACCGATATGACCGTCGGAAAACGGATGCATTCTTGTAATGTATCTACTGTATTTTTTGTGATAGCAGATTACGTTTTTGTAATCCTCGTGTAGTTTAAGCGGAATCTCGAACCTGCTTGGATCGGAGTATATATATGCCCCAACTCTTAGTGAAGTTATTTTGTATTTTAATAAATAAAAAAATCTAAAAGTCTTTGTAAAATACACTTATCTAAAACTATAACATGTAGATTTCAAATAAAATTCGTAAATTCATAGATTTTTCCTTAAATTGAAGTTGGGGTTAGTGGGGATTCTCATATGTTCCTATTTTTTTCTTGTAAGTCGCATGAGAGTTGCCTGAATATTTTCTTTTTCCTCTCACTTCTTTTTTAACATGCAAGTATATATGCAACCAATTATAGCCTTAGTATATATTTTTCCATCCGTTGTGTTTGAAATTAGCCCCATACATAAATAAAAGGTCTTCGAAAAACCCGAGGTTTGGTAAACTCTTATAAAACATGAATTCTAGAAAACTTCTAATCCTTTCTTTAACAACCCAAAACAAAAAAAAACTTATAATCCTCGAACACTACTTTTCCTTTTCCCAATAAAAAAAAGAGTGTCGCGCTCTCCATTATATAATAAGATTTCTTTATTCTAAACTGAAATATAGTTTTTCTTTTTTTATTTTTTTTTTGCTTTTATTCATTTTCTTTTTATGTTTGTTATATATTGTTTAATTTCCTTATTCTAATCTGAAATATGGTTTTTTCTTTATTTAAAAAAATTGGCTTTTATTTATAATTTTTGTTTAATTTTCTTAATCTAAAAATAACTACTAATTTTCTTTTACCTTTTAAGATTATGAATTGATTATAAATATTATTTTTATTACTAATATTATGTGTTAAAATATAATTAGAAAGTATTAAAAATCTATCAAAATATAATTGAAAATTTATTAAACATGTTTCAAAATCTGATCAATTCACTTGACATGTCTCTCTAACATAATTTCGATAACGTACAACATAATTTAGCTTTTAATTTAGATAACGTACAACATAATGTCGGGTGTAGATAACGAAGATATATGAAGCAGGTGGATATAAAGCATATATTTCATAACATACATCATAATTTCGATTACACAGAAGATTACCTCTAGTTTAGATAACGAAGATGATGTAGCTTATGAACGAAATATGTGAGTGAAAGTTTTTTTGGTTGTAAAATTGAAAAGCAAATATCAAATTGGTTATATAGAGGTGATGAATTAAAATTCATTTTCCTTATAGGATTGTATTCCTTTTATAAATTTCCTTAATGAAAATATAAATTGTTTTATCTCTTTTTTTTTAACTTTAACTTTTATTCTTTTTAGAATTTAGCTTTTAGGATAATTTTTGGTTTAATTTTTCTTTGTTTACTTTCGTTTTTATGATGTCAATCTATTGTTTTATTGCTTTATTATAAACATAATTTTTTTTTTCATTTTTTAAAAAAAACTTTAAGATAAATTTTATTAATCTAAAATCAACATTTATTTTCCTTTTTTTGCTAACTTTATTTTTAGGATTAAGTCTAAATTATATTTTTTCCTTTATTGTTAATATTATGTGTCAAAACTTTAAGATAAATTCTTTAATCTAAAAAAAACTTTTATTTTTCTTTATTTGCTACATTTACTTTTATGATTAAGTCTAGATTACATTTTTTCATTTATTGTTAATATCATGTATCAAAATCTAATTGGTAATTTTTGTACACGTGTCAAAATCTAATAGATTAACTCGACACGTGTCGCGATCTTGCGAATTACTAACTTTGAATCATTCTTCTTTCTAATGGATTAACTCGACACATGTCGAAATCTTGCGAGTTACTAACTTTGAATTATTCTCTTTTTATATATAGATATCAGTGGTTTGAAAGCTAGTTTATGCGAATGAAAAAAAAAAAGAGAAAAAGCTAGCTTATAAGATCTGACAGATTTTTTTTTACCAAAAAAAAAAAGATCTGACAGTTTTTGATTTTATTATTACTAGCTTAGACGTGATTCACGTGAATCATAGATCAAATATAACTAATAATGATACTCGCATAACCGTAGTATGGTTACAAAGTTTAAATTAAATATATCAATATTCGTCTAGCCTAAAGAGCTGTGAAGAAAACGACGTATCTATCTTTTTATGCAAAGAATCGTATAGTTTTTTTTGTTGTAAAGCTTTTCGACGTACTCGTATAGTTACTTTGATTACTGAAATGAAATTATGGTTCACCATCTACATTTGTTTTTGTGAGTGGTTACATTTAACATCCGTGAATAAGAGATTTAACCACCCACAAAAAAGTGACACAACCCACTCGACAATAGGGAACTTCACGCTATATGTACGTGAATTTTCAAATATATAAATCTAATTTATTAAACATTTGACAAATGATTAAATCGAATTCTCGCCCTCCTATTGGTCAGAATGCGTTGGCCACAAGCGCCCATCAGCTATTTCTAGATTTTTTGGCACCCACTAGATCTCGATATATATAAGGACGTTTTCGAAACTTATTTCAATTTGTAAGGGCAAAATAAATAAATCAAAATGAATAGATCATCCTGAATTATTTTAAAGTTGAACTAAAACTTGTTTGTATATAGTATTATGAGGTCCAAATATTTTTAGAACGAAAATCAAATGAAATCAATAACTCTTTATACTAAAATTTATATGAATAATTAATCTTTTCTTTTAATTAGTTATAGTTTTCTTATATTTAATTTCCTCTGATTATGATATGTTTAGCATCTTTCATGGGGGCTAGTTTGCCACATGAAACCATACACTTTGATTGAATATGTTCCATATAAAGTCCCCACAACATGTCTTTCTCTTTTTCTTTTAAGAATGTTATTAAGTTACGCTTTTTCCACATCATTAATTTAGTAACGGGTCCTTTGAGTAATTTTTTGTTTCTATCGTAAAAAAACACTACCCAATAAAATATATATAAACTCTACAAAACAAATCTATATAAATTTTGTATTTCTGGTTTAGATTTCTAGACCGCTTTAATTAATTTATATATGACAAAACCAAGTACAAAACAAATTTGAGGAAAATTAATCTTTCAAAAAGAAGGATTTATGTCCCATAATTTGAGGAAAATTAGTCGATACAAACAAACTTTGTAATTAACTAATACTAAATATTTGAACCACCATATCGTCTAATTAGGTTTCCTAGAAACAAAATGTGCACAAAACCATTGTCAGAAAAACGACTAGTCCAACATATATAGTCGAAAAGTCATAATAAATCGTCGAATTTACATCTGTAGTTGATTGAAATATTTTTAACTGCACCAAATCACAAAAGTTCTTCCCAGCAAAATAATTAAAAATAAACCTATAGTTCTTTGTTCACATTAATTTCTTTGCCCACGTACCACCCTTTCTCTCTCTCTCTCTCTCTCTCTCTCTCTCTCTCTCTCTC
>PKML01043708.1:56747-80627 GCA_002933935.1 Eutrema yunnanense | reverse complement strand
TCCCCCTTTAAAACCAAGAAAGCCATTAACTTCTTCCATTAGACAAAGAACAAAAGAATCGCAAATATGTCAAACCCATTTCTTTCATCTCTGTATTTTCTACTTCTGCACCACATCAAACCTAATTCTTGAAAATAGATTTATAGAGCAAAGAAAAACAAAGATCAAAGAAGAATCATATATATCATTCGATATTTCATCTATGGGGGCAGCTTCATCGAGCCTTGCAGGATCCGAGCCTTTTGCAAGAAAATTCTGCGGTCTCGATGACGTACCAGAGAACTGCATAACGGCAATGTTCATGTACATGGAGCCACCGGAGATATGCCTACTCGCGAGGGTAAATAGGTCCTTTCATAGAGCTTCGAGATCCGACACGGTATGGGAACACAAGCTTCCTCGTAACTACAAGTTTCTGGTCCGGAGAATTTTAGAAGTTCAACAAGAAGATGGAGAAATAGATAAGCTTATCATCCGCAAGAAAGAGATCTATGCAAAGCTTTGCCGACCAAACCGTTTCGACGCCGGAACAAAGGTTCTATATTCTTTTTTCTATTTTTTCAAATAATATTTATTTATATTTTTGTGTTTAGACTCTTTAGATATTTCTTGGGGTGTAGTATAGAAAAGGAAAAAATATATTTCTTCGGGGAGGTTATACAAAAATAGAAATTATTTGGCGGGTTTTTGTAAAGGTCTAATTTAGTATATTATTTCATTTTATTACCAAAACGAAAGTGTTAGAAAAGCTTCTAGAAACAGTAGAATAAGTTCTACGAATTCATTGATAATGTTAGACAGTCATGCACTCATGCCTAAAGTATAATAATTATTATTCCCATAGTGCCTAAAATCTATTAGTTAATTAGTAATACAATTAAACTATTACTACTATTTTCCAACCGTTTATCAAAGATACTATTCAACAACAACAAAATTCAAAGAAACTATCACTATTTTCACACTTTTACTTTTTGGCATATAAAAATATAACTTGAGTTAGACAAGAAAAATATTATTTATATAACTTTTTCGTATCTTTTTGGTCGCATTTTTTTATATTAATTTAACTGTGTATAGGATATGTATGGAAAAACGTATTGCAATTTGCCAAGTTGATATGAATAGGGAATAAAAATGCACCACTATTTCGAAAGATATTTTGTAACTCATATTTCTCTCTTTTGGATATTTTGTAACTCATTTTTTTTTCTTTTGAACAAAAAAAAAAACAATTCGGTTAACTACAAATTCTTTTTTTTCTAGAGAAAAATAAATTGGAATATATGAATAAAATATGGATCGTTTTTTGGATCAGTGGTTCCGGTATATTTGGATTTGACTTCCAAATCAAATAATTTTAAAACCCGTCGACCGAATGGGTGTGGTATATATGTGTGCACAAAAGAAGAAGAACAAAATATTACTCCTGTTTTTTTATATAAGGAGTTTTCCCTAAAAGTACGGGAATTAATAAAAAACTTTTTTTGTTTGAAACATTAATTAACAGCATTTAATTTTCCAATTAAAATCAATTAAAATATTAAATGTTGTTGTTAACATAGTTTTTTTGCAAAGATAAAGTAATTTTTTTGCAAAGATAAAGTTAGAGTAATTAATTAAATTTTGGGGAATGTGAAAAGCTCTTATAAAAAAAAACAAAATAAAATGTCTAAAAACTCTTATATAAAAAAACAGAGGGAGTATAAAAATAAAAAAATCTTCTAAAGTTGGTTGCGATTTATTCATATATATATATATTTTTTTGAACTAATTTATTCATATATTTAGAATATTAATAAAAGTAAATGTTTGGACTTTGGATTGTAAATAAAAAAAGGAAGCATGGCTGGACAAGAAAAGTGGGAAAGTGTGTTTGGCGATATCACCAATGGCAATGAAGATAACAGGCTTTGATGATCGCCGATATTGGGAACATATTTCTTCCGACGAATCCAGGTCCTTTATATATCTCTCTCTTTATTTTTACTATATTTTTTTCTCAGCTTGCTTTTACTCTTTCCGTTTCTTTTTATAAGTAGTTTTAGCTAAAAGCACAGATAATTAAAAAACTCATATTTTACAAAAAAATATCATTTAATATATAAATTAAAAATAATTCAGCCAATCATAAAAAAAACTGCAGAATATTATTGGCCACAAAGTATTCGATAAAAATAAAAATTGCATAGAAACATAAAAACAACTTATATTGTGAAACAAAACAAAATCTCTAAAATTACTTATAAAAAGAAACGGAGGAAATATTAATTTAATATAAACCTTGGTCTATCTGGCCGGCTGGTCCAAATCCTAGCATATCTAGAAGAGTTTCGGTTTGGACTGACCATAAAAAAAAAAAAAAAATACACAAAGAAAACAAAAAAATTATGGATCTTATGGGTGATTTCTACTTAAGCCTAAATTCTCGCGGATTTGAGTAAGAAATAAAGACTTTGTCGGCATTTCGTTGCTTCTCTTTCAAACTAATCATTGGATAATGTAAACAAAAAAATGACAATGTGATGGTCGTTGGCTACAAATTATATAAACATGCAATGACTTTGGTCAAAGTTGAAGATTACACATTTCGTATTCACACACTCTTCTACGTTGGAACTAAAAACTAAAAAAAGTCTATATTTTTATTTGCACTTTCACTTAATTTAAACGAGATTATAAGAATATATTTAACAAGAAAAAAAAAAGTATAAGAATACATATCAAAAATTAAAAATGTATTTAGTAACCTAAGAAAGTAAACTTTGATTAAGAAAATAAAGTATGTTCAAAAAGAAAAAGAAAAGGTAAACCCACAATAGCTTACTAATGCAATAATCCGGCGGTAAGAATTTTTGATAAATATAATTAAATAGTAACAAAATATTACTCTATGATTCAAATGAAAATAACTATATATATTTATACATATAATAACAAAATAAACGCGTATACGAAATGTATAATGACGTGTATATGCGTTTATTTTGTACACTCGATCACATATACAATCTTTAGATAAGCTCGAGCTGTTTTGTTTAGGGGAATGGGGAAAGTGTTGGGTCCTCTGACGGAAATGTCATTTTCTCTTCTCTTCTCTTATCCCAAGTTTGCTCGATTATATCAATAATAATTGGATGGCTTTCTTTCTATTTCCCCACATATCTTTCTTTTTTTTCTCATATCACTTTTTAATGAACATAATTTGGAAACTTTATCCAGATTCTATCCACATAATTCGAATATCTTAACGAAAAATAGGAAAAAAGTATAATATAAATATACATAATCATTACCCGCATTATATCACTTTAATATATATTGGCCAACTTAGAAACTTATGTTAATTAAAGGGATTAACCAAACCGGAATAACAGAGACACTTTAATAATATGGTAAGTCTATCATTAGCAGGACTCATTGTTAATTTAAAATTCATCTAACAATCAAGAAACTACATATCTATAAGTCTATTAGATAGGATCGAATATTTCCTCCACTTGTGATATCATAATTAATTGACATAATATCTATAGATTAGCTAAAATGGTAGAGTGCCTAATCAACTCTATAATATATACTATGGTTTATTCAACCTTTTGTTCCTTTCAGATTTGGATCAATAGCTTATCTCCGGCAAATATGGTGGTTAGAAGCAGTTGGAAATATCAGATTCGAATTTGCACCCGGAAAATATAGTCTACTTTTCAAGATACAATTAGGCAAACCTTTAAGAAAGTGTGGGAGAAAAACATGTAATTTAGACCATGTTCATGGTTGGGACATCAAACCCATCCGGTTTCAACTGTCTACATCGGATGGCCAATGCGCTATGTCAGAACGACATTTGGACGAATCGGGGAGGTGGTTTTATCATCATGTGGGTGACTTCGTCGTTGATAATCAGAACTCACCCGTTTCGGTCAATTTTTCTATGCTCCAGATAGATTGTACACATACCAAAGGTGGGTTATGTTTAGATTGTGTGATCATATGTCCGTTTGAGTATAGAGGGAAATATTCATATTTCGATTAATTTTTTGAAAGGTTTAATTTTGATATGTTTGTTTGTAGGATATTTTTTTTGTAAATATATAAAGTCTGTATATAACTAGAACTGTGCAAATTTCTATTAATTCTATGCATATAGGTTATTGGTTCTTGCATTTTAATGGATTTCTCAGATTTAGAAATTCTAATGAATCCATTGATTTTAAAATCAGATAAGTGGATTTCAAAATTAAATAAGTTGGATTTCAAAATCAAATAAATGAATTATTATAAATCAACCAAATAGATTTAAAATAATTTTAATATTATAATAAAATAAAATAAAATAAAATAAAAACAAAACAACTTTTCGTTTTTTTTTTTTCACTAATCATCTATTATTCTCCTAAAGTATAGAATATGTCCACATATTTGTTGCAATTATTGCTCTCAATTGATTGACATGTTCTCTTTTTTGATCCTAGGTTCTAAGAATTTCTTCATCATTCATCATTGTTATTAACTTCTTCAAGATCTTCTTCTTCTTTTTTCTTCATCAGAATTTGTTTCTTCAGAAAAACTATCTATTCGACAGTACTTTCGAAGAAAGTTATGTAAACCATCACATGCAAGTACAATTTATGTATGTGTCTTATAAGGAAAAAGAGGCGCAAACTTAAAAATTAGGAATCGAGATATGAAGATACCAAATATTCGTTCAACAACGTTTTTCAAGGAGGCATGTCGATGGTTAAACATTTTTTTTTTTCATTTTGTGGAGTAGAATCTTGACCAGAAAATTCTTGTAGATGATATCGAACGCCACGATATGGAGCTAAAAAATTTCGACGATTTGCAAATCCACAATCGACTACATAAAACTTTCTTGAAATTAAATAATAAAATAGTTACTTATCTATTTAAAAAAAGTCAATAATTTACAAAACAAATGAAGATTTTGAAGGGAAAATATCTAAGTGGTGCTGACCTTCTATGCTTCAGTTTTGGGTTTAGATGGGATCCAACCACAAAACGGTTTACAGCTCCATATGTTGTGTGGGATGACTACATAAAGGTAAATTTTATTTTTCTTAAAACGATTTACGGCTTCTTTGATATATGCATAGATTTTTCATTATGTTGATTTTTTTTTATTGTATTTTAGGCACATCCGAACTATAAAAAAATTTGTGACGAAACTTTTGAAGAGTTTGATGATCTCAAAGTGATATTTGAAAATAATGTAGCGTCAGGTAGGAGTGAAATTGGATTAGGCGATACTAATGAGGTTCGAACATGTGGATTTATGGAAACGGAAAAGGAGCAAACAAATTATGGTGGAGAGTTTTCCATGAATGTCGAGGAAAATTATGAAACACAATCATCTTTTTTTTGCAGCGGTTCAAATAATACTTTGGAAAAACTTTCTTTAAGAAAAAGACGGAGAACTAATCCTTTTAACAATGTTGATGATCCAATCATTCAAAAAAAAGGTGCAGAAGAAGCTTGTACCGAAAAACTCTTTACTTTGATACAAGAAAGAGAAGCAAGACAACAACAAGAAGCTAATCAAAGAGAAGCTCAGAAAAATAAGAATAACTTATGGGAAGCTATCAAAGAAGTTTCTAATTTGGAGGAACATGTTCGTTATGATGCAGTTAAAGTGATTCACCAATCATGGATGAAAGATGTGTTCCTTATAGCATGTCTATTGATGAGCGTTATGGTTGGATTAAGCGTAACGTCATTGGGTGATGAGTTTATTATTATCTAATATTTGGTGGATTGATTATTTTATCGATTAGACTATGGATTTTTATAATGAAATTGACTTTTTCTATCAATTTTTTTTACCATTTCAAATCAAGATGCAATTGACTCTTCAATTATCTTTCGGTAAAGAAACAAATATGTTTCAGAACAGCTCCCTTCGATTTGGATCCAATTTTTTTATTGTGTTTCTTTCTAAAAATTCAATAATACAAATCCAACCAAATCACAAGGTTTCACTCGATATTTGCTCATTTGTATTTTACTCTTAAAAACACTTGTAAATCCATTCAAATCTAAATTAAAATCAAATTCTTATGCAAATCCTTATTATTGAATAACACTTGATTTTAACATGAATTTTAAAATCATAAAACTAATAACACAAGATTTGAATATAGATTTCAGAATCATAAAACCAACAACACTGGATTTGGTTCGGATTTCTAAATCCATTAAAATATACAAACCGATAACATCCCCTAATTCTTATCGAGAATGTCAAGATTTGAGTGGTACTAAATAATATGATTAGAGTTTTTTTTTGTTAATATGTAGCCGTAGAAGAACGTGAAAAAGATATAAAACTCTTTCTTTAAAGTTCAAAAAATGTTACGTCTTATGTGTTCCATCTTATCTAATGATTGTTTGGTTATTCTAAGAAACACGTAAAATTCATTACCTAGTATGACAGGGATATGAGATTCGATCCACTCTATCAATTATGATATTTGGGGGTCTAGATCTCGATCCAGATAAAAAAATTTCGATTTTCGAATATCGTAATTTTAAGGTCTATAGCGATCCGTTAAATATATTATAAATATTTTTAACATATGTTATGTTATCTTTCGTATAATTTACAATATATATTATTCTTTTTTTTTAACGTCCAATATATATTATTCAAATATTTTTTTATAATATAACAGATTTACTTTTTTAAAACATATTATTCAAAATTTTAATTTTATAGTTTGTAATAACTTATTAATATTTTATTTTAATTATTTTTTATAAAATCGGATTAGATCCAAATACTAAATATCTTAATATTTTAGTGAATATAAAAAATCTGAATATCCGAAAACGACATTTCTGAATTTGGATAATTATGGCACATATCAGAATCCGTCCCAGCAGGCAGCAGTAATGTAGAATCATCTATAAGTCGTGATAATTGTTATAAGTCGTGATAATTGGCCTGATTGGTAACAGCTGTAGCTTTCAGTTTTATGTTATGGTTTTTTGGCTGTAGGTTTTTTAGCTGTAGGATTTTGGCTGTAGGATTTTGGCTGTGGCTTTTTAAAAAGTGAAAGACAGGAAATATGGGCTGTGGAAATATAGCTCTCTACAGCCAAAAAATGATACAAAGGACTGTAAGTTTAAAAATCTGTAGAAATCATGATTGGAAAAAAAATTAGCTTTTAAAAATCTGTAGAAATCATGATTGGAAAAAAAAATTAGCTGTAGAAATAAATATGGCTGTGTGCAGCCTCTAAAGCTCCTTCCAATCAAGCCCAATATTTTTTTTTCCACCTCTCTTTTGTCAGGGAAATGCAAGTGTGCAACCCATTTTCTTACCCTTTTCTTAAGGACATCTCTAACCAAAACACCAAATTTGGTGTTATTTTAAAACCAAATTTGATGTTTTAGTGTTACATTTTTTTTTTCCACACACAACACTAAATTTAACTGTAAAAAGAATATTCTCTATTATTATATTATTAAATTTAAAATTCTCTTTGTTTTTTAATAATTTTGATAAATACTAATTCTTGTTATAACTGATTAATTATATCTTAAATATAAGATTACAATCGATAAATTAAAAATAGTAAAAAATAAATTACATCGTACTAATTCTCAGAATTAGTATACTCAGACCACACGTGTTCAATTAATGCATTCTGAAGTTCAAAATGAGCTTCCCGGTTCTTGATTTGCCTGTGTCGAGCTAAAAATTCTTGAAATCGAGCATCAACTTCATCTCGTTCTTCAATTATTGCATCAACATCACGTTCATCCTCTATGATCATATTATGCATTATGATACAAGTTGTCATTATATCATGTAACACTTTCTTACTCCAAAGGCGTGCTGGTCCGGCCACAATTGCAAATCTTGACTGCAATACTCCAAATGCATGTTCCACGTCTTTTCTACATGCTTCTTGTTTCTTTGCAAATAATTTTTTTTTGGGACCACGTGGATCGTGAATTGTTTGAACAAGAATGGACAAATTTTGGATATATACCATCAGCTAGATAATAACCCATATTATATTTTTTCCCATTAATAACATAATTAGCGGGTGGAGCAGTTCCTTCGGCTAGATTAGCAAAAAGATGAGACGCCTCTAGCGCATTAATATCATTGTTAGATCCCGGTAGACCAAAATATGCATGCCAAATCCAAATATCATAATCGGCTACGGCCTATAGAATAATAGTAGGAGATCCACTACGACCTGCATATTGTCCTCCCCAAGCTGTTGGGCAGTTTTTCCATTTCCAATGCATACAATCTAAACTACCCAACATACCTGGAAATCCTCGGCGTTCACCAATGTGGAGTAGCCGTGCAACATCGTTAGCGTTAGGTGATCGAAGATTGCGGCTAGCAAACACCTCGACAACAGCACGGAAAAATTGTTTCTTACTAATTTCTATAGCTGTAGACTCTCCTATTTTGATATACGCATCGGTGGAATCCGCCGGTAAACCGTACGTCAAAATTTGAAATACAACAATTATTTTTTGCAAACCAGACAACCCAAGTTTACCGACACCATCTTTTCGCTGGACAAAGTAATTGTCATGTCTTTGTATAGCATCATGAATACGCAGAAACAAAGGACGGTTCATCAGGAATCTTCGTCGGAACATCGTCTCAGGAAACAAAGGATTATCTGCAAAATAATCATTGAAGAGACTGCGAGAAGCATTTTCCCGGTCACGATTGATAACTATATGACCTGGAATATATCCACCATGGAAACCCTCCGAGTTAAATAGATTTTGAGTGATTAGAAAAGTGTTGTTTGCGGTAATTTGAGCTACTGCCTGCTTTTCTATATCATCGTAATAATCATTATCTGAAGATGAAGAAGAAAAAGAAGAAGAAGATGATATATGAGATGAATTACCGTAGTTAAAATTTATCTTTTAGGAGAAGAGAAGAAAATTGTTTGATATTCATCTTATTTTGCAAACATGGTACCCATTTTATAGTGTAAGCAAATCAATATTAGCCGTTAATTTATTTTGACAACCGTTGCATTGAGTACTCACTTCATGTCATATATCAATGATCACTTTCTTAGAAAAATACGAATCAATCTAAGCCGTTGAATTTCTTTGACCAAGATCTAACCATTGCATTGATTAATCACTTTTGACCAAGATCTAACCATTGCATTGATTAATCACTTCATGTCATATATCAATTATCACTTTCTTAGAAAAATACGAATCAATCTAAGCCGTTGAATTTCTTTGGCCAAGATCTAACCGCTGCATTGATTAATCACTTCATGTCATATATCAATTATCACTTTCGTAGAAAAATACGAATTAATCTAAGTCGTTGAATTTTTTTGACGAAGATCTAATTGTTGCATTGATTAGTCGCTTCATGTCATATATCAATGATCACTTCTTTTCCTTAGAAAAATACGAATCAATCTAAGCCGCTGAATTTTTTTGACCAAGATCTAACCGTTGCATTGATTAGTCACTTCATGTCATATATCGATTACCACTTTCTTCGAAAAATACGAATCAATCTAAGTCGTTGAATTTCTTTGCTAAGATCCAACCGTTGCATTGATTTGCCTTCACTTCTCTATATAAATGTATACCACTCTTTTATTGATCACACATCTTCAATTCATTTTCTTACCACTAATATTTCTTCTAAAATGATTTCAACTCGCTATGGGTCATATTCTATTGAAGAAGATAAACACTTATGTCATGTGTATCTTGATGTTTCTCAAAATTCAATCATAGGGATAAACCAATCAGGATATCAGTTTTGGATTCAAATTGAATATGAAAAATCTTTCAGATTTTTCATAGTCAAGCAAGACCAAAAAGATCTTTACAAACTCGAATGACAACAATTCTTGCTGCAGTCTCCAAATTGAGGGGATGTGTTAACCAGATTGAAAACAAGAATCCTAGCGGTGCTTCCGAGCAAGAAATTGTAAGTCTATATATACTTCGATTATTTGTACTTGCTCTATCTTTAATAATTTTTTTGTACTTGCTAACTTATTTATATTTTTCTTTTGTCAATATTAAATCAGTTAAACCAAGCGAAGATGTTATTAACACAAGTTGTCAAATACAAAAAAAGATTCAAATTCGATCATGTTTGGCCTATCCTTAAAGGTATTGAGAAATTTTCAAATAACCACACTAGTAGAGCCGCTGCATTCCAAGAAGAAGGTCATAATGTTATGTCATCTCCATCATTCCAAGATGAGTCATCGCCATCCCCTGGTATGAATTCATTCGATCTAAATACGAATAGTGAAGAAGCCACTTTTAATTTATCTCAGAGACCTATGGGTATGAAAAAAGTGAACAGAAAACAACAATCTGAGGAACAATTTAAACAAATGATGGAGCAAAATTATAAGCTTATCAAAGCTATTGCTAAAGGTAATTCTGAAAGAAATGAAATTCAAAGACATAAGGTCGAGGTACAAAGAATGAAACAAGAGCATAAAATATTATTTGCGGATTTGAGTTCTATAACCGATCCAGCGTGTCGTGCGTATATTGAAAATGAAAGAGCGGTAATTTTGAGAAGAAGAGCACCGACTAATCAATATGAAGAACACAAAGAAGGTTCTCAAAACCAATACCATGGATCTCAGTAAGGAGATCAAGTTCAAGGAGAACAAGATCAAGGAGAACATGTTCAAGGACAACAACTTCAAGGTCAAGACCAAAGATCACCAAGTGACCAACAAGATTTTATCTAATACTATCGTTTTCTTAGCGGAAATGGTTTTCCCGGTATTAGATTATTGTCTAAATTTATATTATGTCCTTAAAATTTATTTTGTTGCATTTAGTTTTTATGTTTGTTTGGTTTTAATTTTGTATTTTTATGTTTCTAGTGTTTTAATTAAACTTTAATTAATAATGTATTTTTAAACTTAATCAATTCGGTTATTGATTTAGATATTTTGTGCAAATTAAAAATTTATATTAATTACAATTGAAATTTCATATTATTAAAAATTAAAGATACAAAAATATTTAAAGTATATTTATTTTTTAGTTACAAAGTTTAATCAAATGATAAACACCAATTTAATTATATCATTGAATGAAAAAAAATATATATATATTTTAATGTTTATTGTTATTTGGTGTGACACTGTTCATAAAATACACAAAAAAAAATGTTTTGCATTGGAGTATACTGTTCTATTAGAACACTATTGACAGCATATTTGGCGTTATCCCTTGCAGTTGGAGAAGCCCTAAGTGAAATAATTAGTTGAATCAGTTTTGTCATTTTTTCTTTTGCTCAAAACAATTTTTTTTTCCCTTATAGTTCTAGATTTTAAATTACTTACCTAAGATACTACAATACTCTTTGTGGAAATATTGAACTTTGAATTTTGTTTCTTTTCTTTTAAAAATAAAACACTCAGGCAACTTTTCCTAAAAAAAAAAAAAATTAGGGGTGGACAATCTGATACGGTTCGGTTTTAGTATATATGGGTTCTTTGGTTTTTGGTTTTTTTTTTTTTTCCAGTTTTGCAAAAAAGTGAAACCATATAAAATCAATTGTAATTTAGCTTGGTTTGATTCAATTTTGGTTTGATTTTCAGTTTGGCCCTTAACTGAAAATCTGAACCCAATAACAATGGTAAATTTGTACGTAATAATAATATACTGACTATAGATTTCGTTTGGATAAGAGGGAGGGGTCAAGTCAACACTATCCAAAATCTATATTTGTTATGACTTAAGAGTAACAAACATTAAGATCAAACGCAATAGCTAAAGAAATGGGGTGTTATTAGATCCAATATGTAGGGAATTATCAAAGGCAAAATGACATGTCATCGGAGGAATGCAAAATTTGCCTAGCATGAAATTCTGACACAATGATGACGTGGCAAGTTATAATTCGTTAGCTGTTTTTTATTTTCTTTTCTTCTTTTCTTTTTTTCTTTCTTTTTTTTCTTTTATTTTTCTCATTTTTCTTAAATGCTATTTTTATCCAATAATTGATCACAATAAAAAAAAAAATTTACACAATTTTTTTTTTTTGAACATCTATAAATAGAGCTTATGTTTATAACATTTGGACACCAAAAAAAATCTCAAGTTTTAACACTCTTTTTATTTCTTCTCCTACATTATCACTCTCTTTGGTGTTTTTTTTTTCAATTTTCAACATCCTTATGGATCCATCTCGCAATTATAATTTCCTACCAAATTACGGTTTTCCAAACCCTCAAAATCCAAACATACAACCACCAAATCCAAATACACAACTCCCAAAAAATCTTATGAATTTGGGAATGCATCCAAATTTTCAAATGCCATATATTTTTTTTGTTAAAGCAAATGCCATATATGATGCCACCAAATTTTGGCATGCAATAACCGTATTTTATTTGAATCATTAAAATATTATATTTTTATATATTAATCAACTCTAATTAAAAAACAAATTATATATTAGTTATTTTTTTTTACATTATAGAAATTATATTGTGTGATTATAAATATATTAATAGTAATAGTATTTATAAAATGTATAACATATATAAAATAATAAAAATAAAATAAATAAATATAAAATGAATTATATATGATGGAGTGATGTGGAGTAAACAGAAAATGAGTTAGAGGAAAGAGAAAATGATTGCCTTCCTATTGTGGAGATGAGTGTGAATTAAAAAATTGAAATGATGTGGAAGGAGAATAAAGTGATCTGGAGGGAATATAGGATGAGAAATTTGTCTTCCTACTGGAGATGGTCTAACACTTTACATCATCTTCTCTATTTTCCAAATCATATTCTCTATCTTCCACCTAATAATTCAACACCCATTTAATTTTTACACTTTATAATGGTTTTGTTTAATAAAATTCAACACCTTACCCCAACATTTTTATTTCATATTTTTTATTTTCTTTTATGTTTTTATTTTTTTTATTACATTACATGTTATTAATAACAATTATCGATTGAGATTAAATTCAAATAATTAAAAGTTAAATACGTAAAATAATTTTTGTTTTTTTTATTTTATATATTAATCAAAAAATTGCAATTAATAAAGACAAAATATAGAGATATGGCATTTTGAACAATATCATTATCAGTTAGAGTAGAAGAATAAGGGGGTGTTTGAGATGAATATGGCATCATCGATCCATATTATCAAAAAAAAAAATGAAAGTTGAGCAAGGAGCGAGGTTACTGTTAATATAACTTAGACTATGTACATTGGTTTTTTTTTTTTACAACAGCCCTACTTTTTATCTTTTAACACTTCATATCATCTTCTCTATTTTCCACATCATCTTCTCTATCTTCCACCTAATAATTCAATATCCACTCAATTTTTACACTTTATAATGGTTTTATTTAATAAAATTCAATACCTTACCCCGCCATTTTTATTTCATATTTTTATTTTCTTTTATGTTTTTATTTTTTATGATTATATATTATTAATAACAATTATCAATTGAAATTAAATTTAAATAATTAAGAGTTAAATAATTTTGTAAAATAATTTTGATTTTATTTTTTATTTTATATATTATATATTAATAAAAAATTACAATTAATAAAGACGAAATATAGAGATATGGCATTCGGAACAATTTCATTATCAGTTAGAGTAGAAGAATAAGGGGGTGCTTGAGATGAATATGGCATCATCGATCAATAATATAGACGATAATTTGGAATAGTTGACGGCATGAAGAAATTTGGTGGATAACCATAATTTGGTATATTTTGGGGTTGGTTGGAATATTGATTTTGAAATTGATAATTGTTGGGATTTTGGTAGTTAAAAGGATAATTAGAAGAATTTTGAGTGTTAATTAAATGATTATTGTCGAAATCCATTTCACTAAAACAATGTTTAAAGCTAAAAACAAAAGTTTATTGGAGTCTAATAAACAAAATATAGTAATCGTTTTTGACCAATACAAACGCGACACGTGGTAAGCATTCCCCTACTCACCGAAAATTCACGCCGTTGAAGAATAACAACACCAATTTTACCACATCATATTCAACATTTAATAAAAACATTCAATGTACTCTTACAACAGTTGAAAAAAACTTTTAAGTCGACCATTATAGGTTATTCTTTCTAAACATGAAGTATTAGTCCTAACAAATTAAAAAGCTTGAGAAATTGATCATGCGATCTTTTTTATATATCTTCAATAATTTTTGGTGTGATCGTTTTGTATGACTTCTCGCTCGGATGGGCAACATCCCAAAACACGAAACGAGACGCGTTAAAACATAGAACTATAGACGTCAGCATTCAACAACATCCATCAGCTACATTTTTTCAGCGAAATGATATCAATTAAATATTTTTTTTTTATGCTTTTCAGTCCTCGGGAGTAATCCCAAGTTCAAAGGCCCAGACTAATATCTCGGGTAGGAGTGACACAGCCCATTTTATAATGCCCTACTTGGCCAAATGCTTGTTCTGGTAATTCCGCTCCCGCGGAAAATCGATCCCTGGCCTAGACCAACAGGGCCGACACTCACCGCAGGAAGGGAACCAACCGACCACCAACAACTTGGTTAATATCAATTAAATATTTGGAACAAGATAATTGTAATGTTAAGTGTATATACATATATGAGTAGCGTTGTTGAATCATATTATTACATGAAGCTTGAGGGCTGTTTATGAGACCAAGAAGAGAGTTGTACATATCCAAGTGCATGTTATTACATGAATTTGGCACCCGGAAATGTCACGTTTAGATTGTTAAGTTCGGCGGATAACTTTTTGTTGAACGCATCATCTTCTTGATTTGAATAGACTTCACATATTTTTAATAAATTTCCAGCTATGTTTCTTGGTCCCGGTAAGCAACCTAGCGATAACGTTCTTAGTATCGAAAATTTTATTGCACCCAAATCATATAAGTTCTTTGAATAACAAAAGGAAACAAAAACAAAAGCTGAATACATTTTAACAAAAGAAAGAAAAAAAAGTAATCGTGTGGATCTAGGCCGATGGCCGGAGGCTTCTATAGCTCCGACATCGGCTTGGTTGGTTTCTTTTGCTGCTTTTCCTTTGATTTGTTTGGTTTTTTTCAATTTATTTTAGATATGGAAAAGTTTTTGCTCGTTTTTCGTGGGATTTTTCTAATGGATTTGGGAAGAAAAAGCTCTGGTTCAGTTGAACCATTTTCGAAGAGGTAACTGACATACTTAGAAGCAGATGGTGGCAACAGTTCTTCTCGGTTTCAATCGTTGATGGTTATTCATTCGGTGCTGGTGGGTTTCTCGTCGCAAACCATGGTTACTCCGGAGGGCAGCCTGAAATGCAGACTCCTAATTAATCGACCTTTTAGAACGGTGATCTGCTGTTATCAATTGAGCAATATAAAGAATTATCTCATTTCGGCAATACAAAAAAAGTACCAACGGTGGTCAATTCAGTATGAAGCTTTAATAGATGTTTTTGGATTTTTATGAAAATCATCTCGTAGAGATTTAACCATTGAAAAACGTAAAAATAGAGCAATTCATCTGAAAAAAATTTAGACATACATACGCAAAAATATGTTATTTATTTCAGATCCCTATTGATGAATCATCTTTTTCTGATTTTTGTAAAACTATTTGATATTTCGATTTTGTTAATAAATTATTATTTAACGTTTAAAAAAAAAGTAATCGGATGACTATGTTATCTTGTAGTACCTTTTTAAAAAGTCCAAGGGACCATGAAACTTAACGTATATATGTACATCGGATCTGTATATGTTCTTTCTGCCATTAAATGTTGGAATGTTTTTCCAAAAGCTATTTAAATTTCAATCATAGCCACTGACTCAAAATAAATACAGTGAGACCCACGTTCTATTTCTCCTCAATATACGTCAATATAATATGTACATATATACGGACATACACATCTATTTGGATGTGTGACAAGTGGCGTTTGTATAGTGTTTGTGATATATATTATACTTGGAATTGTATCGGTCAAAAATTTGTAAATATGAATAATCGAAAGATTTTGGCTTATCTTTAATAATAAAATAATCGAATAATTTTTGAGTAATAAACAGAAAATGTATTGTTCAGAGTGAGCTAAGTGGATCAAAAAGCGATTTAGACTAAAAAAGCAAAGTAAAATGAATAGTATTTCGTATTCGAGAGTGTTTTACACAAAAACAAAAATAAAGAATCGATACAAACTAAGTGTGTAGTGCTAATTGCGAGAAATTGTTGTTCTCCTTGTCATTGTCTTTGCTTTTTTTTATACTCCGAATCTGTGTTTAACGTTGTCATTTACTCTGCTTGATTCGCCATGAATAGTTTTTAATTGGAAGATTTAACCGTTACGTTTAGACATCTTTAATCACCGATTTGAATTAGCATTTATTCCATTTTGACCGTTAGTAACTCTTGCGTGTTTTTCAGCTCCGCTTCTCACCTGGTTTTTATCTTTCACTTTTCTGAACTTTTTACCATTGCTTAGTAGACATAAATAATTGGACAATAATTTTCAGTCCCACAATGAATTGGGTTGGGTTGTTACCATTATACTAATTAGTATCGGAATTGGGATGTTACAACTATACTAATTTTTTTATAACAAGCTGGTGCTTCCCACAAAAAAATTATAGTTGATCATTAGCATATGCACATTTTAATTTTTTTTCAACAAATAGCAATTTGTGTGACTATATATATATATATATATATAAGAGTCCAATAATATGAGTAAAACCGTATAAAAATTATATTTCATAAATTCGAAGTCTATGTAGAAAAAAAAAACATATTACATAGAAAAACCACATATATGTAACAGTTAAATTAAAAAATTATACAACCATCCAAAATAGCTAAAAAAATCACACGTATCGCTGGTAAATGAAAATGCAATGCCATTTTTTTAAATACCACATTTGTTGTGGAAGCCCATTTTAATCTAGTGGTTGACCAAATGATTAATTAATACTTCTACAGTAGGATGTATGAGGTTCGATTCTCAGAAGATGATGTGATTATGCAGGTTAATGGAGGCAATCTTACAAAAAAGCTTCAGTGTGGTGCAATGTGGTGCAAGTAAAACTGTTTCCTTGTTTCATTGTAATTGTTTCCTTGTAATCGATTCTCAGAAGATGCGATAAATTGTTTCTTTGTAATTATTTTTCTAATTTATAATGAAAAAAATTGGGGCCACAAAAAAAAAATACCACGTTTGTTTGTTTTGATAGTGCAACACTGCAAGTACTCTTTGATTTCATTAGTTTCCTATTCTATCACTCTTTCCTTTATGACTAACGCAAAGTCGCTCAAACGCAATTGCGTCGTAATCATGCGATTACACATAACTCACCTCCATGGATTTACACATAATCAAAATGCAAAATCCATTACCACTTCCACTTCCACTACTCTTTCATTGTATAAGATATTTTGAGATGACAAAAAAAATATTTTGAGATATCGTCAATGTGTAATTTTTTCTAAAGAACATGATAGTTACGTTAGCTACACATTTTCTGTCGATTACTACTCTTCCATTGTAGGTGTTGCATCGGTTAGGACAACTGAGTGATAGATGGATAAAATCGAGAGAGAAGCTCATAGACTTTCATTTATATATAAAGTTATAGCTCGGCAATTACAAAGAAGAAATATGACGGTTAGACAACGAACTACAAAGAAGTATTTGAGTTTGGTAATCTAAACGAACTGTGATATGATAGGTGATCAAAGATCAATGTATATTGGTTGTGATTACTGTTTTAGAGCTCTTATTCCAAAATTACGGGATCCCATTCATAACGGAGGCACATCACTATTTCTAGGAAGATTAAGATAGTGGATTACAGATATTTTAAACCGCACATACGGAGTGGACAAGTCATACATATACAATGGACAGGTCGCACGATCGGAGCGGACAGATCGTACATTTGGATTGGACAAGTCGCACGATCGGAGTAGACAATTCGTACATATGGATT
The DNA here is from genome assembly GCA_002933935.1 of Eutrema yunnanense. Classification (NCBI taxonomy): domain Eukaryota; kingdom Viridiplantae; phylum Streptophyta; class Magnoliopsida; order Brassicales; family Brassicaceae; genus Eutrema; species Eutrema yunnanense. The sequence continues at coordinate 62,624 of PKML01043708.1, read as the reverse complement.
GGACGGGTCGCACCATCGGACTGAACAATTCTCTTAAAGGGTGTGGTCGCGAGATGGACCTTATCGCTCTACGGGCTTAGTCACGAGATGGGCCGATCTTCTAATGGGCTGATCGTTTGGTGGGCCGATCTAGATTCAGGAAGGGCTAAGAGGGGTGCGCAGCCCACCTCCAACAATAAGCCCCTAGTTCGATGAAGGAGTGCGTATTCGAGTTCGGAGAATTTGTTGATTTTATCGGCTCAACTTCAATCTAGATCGACGTGCTTGGGATGGAAGTCGGCTCGGCGTGGTTTGATGGTGAGAACCGAATCTTCGAGCCGTTTGCGGGAATCAAAAAGTCGCGTATGTGAAATAATTACGGTCCTCGATAACCGTTTCCTCTCTCTATATATTCCCTTCGCCCCTTCTCCTTTTCATTTTCATTTTTCCACTATAAAAGGTAACATTCTTCTCTCTACACTGTCTTAGTTAGTTTTTATCACAATTTTGTAAGTTTTTCGACGTATCGCCGCTGTATTTTTTCTGAATCCACGGCTTGATTTTACCGATCTGCTTGATGATCTTGAATTTTTCGGTAGATCTTCGTTATGTTCTTCATTTGTTCTTCGAGATCACCCCCATTTTTCGATTTCAGATCTTCAGAAAAATGGTTAAGATCGAGTCGAGTTTGTCTTCTAGATCTGAAAGGGAGGAGATCGTTTCAGTGAGTAGTGATTCTTCTCAAGAGAGGACGCCGAGCTCTGATAGATCGGCGGAAGAAGGGAATTCGCCAATCAGAGAGTTGGTTATTCGCTCTCAGCATGAAGGGGCTGGCTCCAGCTCGGGTCGATTCCTAATCGAAGTCCCCAGTTTGAGAGATGATCCGACCGATGGGGCAGATATTAATAACGAGGATGAGCCGTGGCTCATTGATGAAGAAATGTTGGTGACGCTTGCTCAAGTAGGTCCCAAGAGAGGTCGTAGGTTGGCTCCTAAAGGAGGTCGTAAGTCGGTTCCTCGTGGCAAAAAGCGCCTTGAGGAGATTTCTTTGAAATCCACTTACGACTCGTTGGAGAAGATGCGGAAGTTCTGCCAAATGTCCACCGAACCGGAGTTCAGGTGTCCTACTACGGATGAATAACCGTAGGATGCTCCTAAATGGTGGATCTATTTGTACGAGACTTACTTCACCCATTGCCGCCTCTGGTTTCCGCTACCAAAGCTTCTGCTTGATTATTGCGATTAGCGAATGCTCGCTATTTGTCAATTAACACCGGACGAGACTCGTAATATGGTCGCAACGCTAGTTCTAGGAGCCGAATGTGATGTTGATCTTCATTTCTTTGAAGAGATGTCGTCCATTAGTAAAAAAATGGCAAGATTCCCGAAGCCTTCTACGATAGTGCGAGGAAGGGAAATGTCTATGCGCCCCACGGTGGGGGCCAATTGTTATACCAGTTAGGGCAACTAAGTGATAGATGGGTAAAATCGAGAAAGAGGTTCGGAGACTTTCGTTTATATATATAAAGTTGTAGCTCGGCAATTACAAGGATGAAGTAGGTCGGTTAGACAACGAACTACAAAGAAGTATTTACGTTCGCTAATCTAAACAAGTTGTTAGAATTAATATCGAAGATCGATCTGATTTAAAGAGATAACTGTTTTAGAGCTTTTTAATCCCAAATTCCGTTTATTATAGGGGTACATTACTATTTATAGGAAGATTAAGATGGTGGATTACAGATATTTTAAGTCGCACGTACTAAGTGCATATGTCACACGATCGGAGCGGACATATCATACGTATAGATTAGATAGGTCGTACATATGGATTGGATATATTGCATGATCGGAGTGAACATGTCGTACGTATGTATCGGAAATGTCGCACGATCGGAGTGGATAGTTCGCTTAAAGGACACGGTCGCGAGATGGGCCTTATCGCTCGACGAACTTAATCACGAGATGACCCGATCTTCTAATGGATCGATCGTTTGTTGGACCGATCTGGATTCAGCAAAGATTTTTAGAGGGATGCACATCCCACCTCCAACACCAACCAAACATCCCCTTAGTTCCCAGAGGCACTATTCTCGTTAGATGCCTTTTTTTTTTTTCTCTTTTTTTTTGTAATCAGGCGCGTTATTCTTCTAGTAGAACATGATACCCATTTGTTTATCTTTTCAAAAGCAGGTTGGAAAGGTGAAAACAATTCGGTGGATATTTCAAAAAGGAATTTATTCCTTTCAATTTTCTTTCATATCTCAAATATAATGGGTGCAATCTTTTCAACGATTTATGTGATACAGTTTTTTCTTCAATTTCTTCATGTTATAGCCAAAATATAATCGCAATTAATTGAAAAGTGAAAATCATAACCTACTTCGAAATAATTTTCTAGATCATAATAAAAATTCCGAACGGAGAAATAGAGAAGAAGTAACAAAAACCTTGGAATCTCGAATAAAGAAAAAAAGATTGGTATAAAGAGTGTTGGAGAACGACTCTTTCCCAGAGAACTTATGTGGTTGTGCTCGCTTCTACTCGTACATATTATTCACTACTTTCTCAAAAAAATTATATATATATATATATATATATTTTTGTCGACAGCATAATACCAAGAACGATTCGAAAATAATATCAAAAACGATTCGAAAATCCAATATTGATAACCAGGGAGTTCTAGGCCGAAACCCATACTAATTCCCAAAATCTTTGAAAATCCGAATTTTTTTGTCATTTAAAGCTGTCTACAGGTGGCCAACCATGATTTAAATCAGGATTCGAACTGTAGTTCTGTTGGAACTAATTTTTTGTCAAAGCTCGAGGGCTTGATAAAATTGTGTTAGTGTGAAAAGAAATGAGCTGAGCTATTTCTAATGAAATGTTTTCATTAACCGAGAAATGTTTTCTCGTGTATATATGTTGGAATAGTTGTGTCTTAAACGAACAACTTGAGAGAAGAAAAGCCATACGTGCGACGTTCGCATCTTGGGCCTTGTTTGGGCCCGTGGACTTTTTAAGGTATCGATCGATACCCCTAGGTATCGATCGATACTCAACAGGCCGACTTAAAAATCGCAGCCGCCTAAGATGATCTGGAAATATTCCTTTTATGATCTGGAAATATTCCTTTTCTGTCAGGGAAAAACCCTAGCCTCTCTCCTATATATACAACACGATTTTCACCTAAAAAATCATCCTCTGATACACAATAAACACATACTAAAAGTTCTAGCAATCGTTTCTTCAATTCCCTACTGTCTAGAGAGTAAGTTTTAATTTCGAGAGTATCGTAGAATAATGGTCGATAGATCTGGATCATGGTGTTGATGATTCAGTTAAACTTTGGTTGTATCCTGGGACTCATGGATCTATAAAACCCCGTCACACTACGGGAGATTCTTAGAGTTAAGGAAAGAGATTTATCTCGCCTCCTCAGATCTTGTTATTGCTTTATCGTTTATAAATCGTCTGTTCCTTAACTGTTTATTTATTTATTATTATCGTGATTAAATCATTCCTGTCTGTAGTGTAAAATTTTGGTCCTACAAGTTCTTAACTAACAAAGTGAATCCTCAACGACTAGACCACCATGAATAGGTTTAGACATATATATATATATATATTTATAATCAAAATCTCGCTTTCTCTCTATATATGTATGGATGCTTATGCATGCGTGTGTAGTCTTCCAATACAAAATAGGCATTGAAAGAGAGGAAGAGAGAGAGAGATGGGGTAGTTAAGGAAAGAAAAGGAGGTTGGCTAGAGGAAACAATGTTGACGTCATCAGCACCTCCTCTTACACTACTAACTCTCTTTGCCATCATATCTCTGCTCCTCTTTCTTTCCTCGTACCCACGTTACAAGTACGAGGTTGAGAAAACCGCCATGAATCTCAAGCTCTTCTTATTGTTACTCCCAATTCTCTTTGTCTTCCTGCTGGTCGCACTACAATTTGTCCATCGAGTTCTCTTCAGATCCTCGTACTACGTCAGAGCAAACCAGTCCGCCTCGTCCCTTTTTGGAGAAGGCCACTTTCCCTGGGGAGTCTTGCTTATGCTAGTTCTTCTACTTCTATTAGTTTCTAAACAATCTTACTTTCACTCCTTATGGTACCCCAACTTATGATCTTTCCATCGTTCCTTTATTGTCCACAAATATATTTTATAGATTGATGTTTGCTTGTAATCCATCCAACCTCTACTCATGTATAAGACATTGTGTTAACCAATTTTGCTGTATTGTTTTTTTTTTATATAAGTAAAAATAATTTCTGATAAGTTATCTAAAATCTCAGGGCCGTGTCATCTAAGCATTGTTTATGGCTTGAAGCTTTTGATTGAATGAATTCATCATGATGTGCAAGGCATAAACAGTAAAATAAGTGTTACTCTTCTAATTAAGTTCAAAAAATGCTAAATTTTCTTAGAGTTTCAGAAAGTGACAAAGCCTGCAAACCTCTCATTTTTGTTTTTAATAATGCTTCTATACTACTAAAACAGAAAGAGTTATGGAATTTGTTTTCAAACACCCCTTATTTTTTGAAAAATAAATTAAATTTGTTGCCAAACATTTATTAAATCTATTATAAACTTAAAAATTACAAATCAAACATTGTCGATTTACTTACAATGGCATGTTGTATATTTTTATTCAACACTTGAATCAATGCAATGAGGAGTTGAGTGTTGGGGCTTTTGCATGTAAAGATACTTATTTGAAGTTTTTAAATTTTTTTAGCACTTTTTGAAGTTATTTAGGAAAATAACACTTATTTCATTATTCATATCAATTCAGCTCATGTACAGTACGGCGTATACGCATGTGAACGGTACACGGATAGATAGAAAGAGGGGTATTTTCGTCATTTACACACTAAAAGACCAAAAAAAATAAGTGTTAAGTTTATAAGAAAAGTTGAATTAAGTGTCAATATGTACAATAATGTCGTCGATTGTTGAAAAGGATGTGGATTAAAACATGTTGAATCTCGATGGAAAAGAGAAAATAAGGCCACGTGGCGCGCATTGGTTGGTTAAAGAAATTGGTTGTGGAATAAAATAGAGATTGAGACACTGTTGTATTCCTATTGGTTGTTAAGATTCTTGATATTTTTTTTATCCAAATTATTTGAGATCAATTATTTCATAGTAATTTTTTTTTTTAAAACTTTTTATACCAAATTCATCATTTTCATACTCTAAAAATAGAAACTTGTTTCATTTGATTTGGACACATAAAAAACGTTTTTTTTTACGATAATTTTTCTATTAGTCTCCAATAAACTTTTTATATCTTTACACGTCTTTTTAGTGAAACGGATCCCAACAATAACCCTTTATTAATTGCAATTTTTTAAATTAAAATATATAAAATATATATATATAAATTATTTAACTCTTAATTATTTTAATTTATATTCAACTAGATAAGTACCCGCATATATGCGGGTTTGTAATTTAATATTTTATAACCCGTGAAAAAAATGAAAGATGATAAAATGGAAAACAAAATTAGATCACCCGTGAAAATATCTTATACATAAATTTACAAACAAAGTTTACGATAAAATAAATATATACATTGAAAGAAAAATTTGGTGAATAGATGCAGTAAATAGTTGTGGATACGATTATTGGATTTTTTTTTTTTTTGTAATTGATATAATACCAAATTGTGGTTTATATAGAGGTGAAAAATTAAAATTCTTTTTCTTTTATGATTAATTTTCTTAATTTAAATGGAAAACTACAAAATATTTTTTCCTTACTATATTAATCTTGCCTTTTAGGATAAATTATAAATTAAAACTAATTTGATTAATATTTACTTTAATTCATTTGTTTTTTAAATTAAACTGACACATGTCAATATCTAAATTAACCGTGA